>JAHWXV010390256.1:0-13641 GCA_024586415.1 Phrixothrix hirtus | reverse complement strand
GCGCGTGGGCGCATACGCCCCCCCCCCCCAGACCAATTTCCAAAAACATGATTTGGGTACTCAGGGGACCCGAAAACATGTATTTCCGCTAAAATTTCAACAATTTTGGTCGACAATAATAATTTCTCTTTTACCCATATTTCATTTAAGTAATAGAAAGTAAAAAATTGAACTTTTTGGCTCTATAGCTGTAGGGATTGAAGATTAGATTATCTTAAAACCAGACCGAAAAACAAATTTTGGTTAAAATGCTGGACAGCTTCATGGAAGAACGATAACAACGTAAATGAAAAATATATAGGAATATAAATGAATTTATAAAATCATAAAAAGCAAATAAATGAAAGAGAAATACATGGAGAAACAATTCAGTTACAAAAATCTACGAAATACAGAAAAATTGAATAAGTCAAAGGAATTAGCAAGAAAAAACGACGCTCCAGAAGACATAAATAGAAACAATATCTTCGGATGAAGCTGAAAAAAATGGAAAGAATGCGTTGACAAAGTACTTCATGTCGATAAACAGGTATATCATTATGAATCTGACTAAGGAAGTGGACTATTTAATTAAGAACTGCTTGCAGTTAGATCTGATATTTAGGCAACATGGCGATAGGTTTATTTCACCGCGAGTAAGCTCCGTTGAATATTTAGTTATGGCAATACCATTTATGCTTTAATGCTTGAATGCGTGCCATTAGTTATTGGTAGTTATAAAGTGTTGTGCAATATGGTGTTTCAAATCATTTCGAAAAGTGAATTGCAAGAACCGATACAATTATCGAAGTATTAGTGCAAAAAAGGCGGGCGGCAAGGAAAACAAAACACGTTCTGAATCTCAGTCGATTGATATTGCTGGTTTTGATAGCAATTAGCAATCAAATTATTAGCCAACCGTGTTTCTGAATTTGCATCTGCAAAGATAAGTGAAGATATCAATGTTAACTAGGACAATATTACCAAGATAATTAATAACGTAAATATGGTTGTAGCTTCTATTAAAAAATACACCAACATAGTCAACAAAAAAAATGGACCTACTTGAGCAATATACAAGACACAACAATGTTCGTTTATTTGGAGTGCAAGAATCTGCCAATGAAGATACTGATATCTTGATAATAAAAACCATAAATGAAAAAATGGGCCTCAATACTCTATGTATCAATGATATAGAACGCTCACACAGGATTGGCCAGGTTAAGAAAGGCCGATTATCATAAAAGTTTTATCTTATCGTAAAAGAGATGAAATATTTAAAAAGAAAAGTAACCTTAAAGGTAGTCACTTGATGCTAAAAGAAGATTTAAGATCATTTCGACATAATGTAGTAAGATCCGCCATAAAAAAGTATGGAATAAAAAATGTTTGGGCGCGAGACGGAAACACTTTTTGGAAATGCAGTGGCCGCATAATATCTCCATCATTCGAAGAAATCAATGAAATAATGGGACTTGAATCTGAATTTAATTAGTGGATTATTTTCTTGTATCCCCTCTTCAATCATTATTAATTTATAAACAATTTTAAATTATGTTAAATTTATGCCAATTAAAAGTATTATTATTTGAAACGTGCGTGTCTTAACGATAATAATTTATTTGGTTTATCGTAAATTAGATTTCTAAAGGATAACTAGTATCTTATTTGTAGCATATTCAAGCTGCCGACTGGTTTATTTTCATTTCAGAAAATTATTTTCATTTATATCTTTAGTTTTAATTTATGAAATATATATTCATTTGAACAACTTAATTGTAAACTATCTTCTAATATTTACATGTTTTGGGAAAGAATATGTTTCATATTATATTTATTGTTTTTTTCAACATATTATTTCCACTGTTGGACGATGCAATATGAAGGCAGGAAGTATTGCAATTAGTAATATATTAAATGTGATTAAATATGGAGTCAAACGAGGCCTATACACATAGCACACAGAATAAGTGCTTCTGTGAATACACTAAGATTGGCTCATCAAAACGTACGTTCCTTGTCTGCAAATTTTGCTGAATTTAAAGATCATATAGTAAGTAATAAATATGATGTGGTTGTAGTGTGTGGAACAAGACTTGCAAGTTTTTATTCCTAACAATAATGTTAATATTGTTGAGTATACATTGATACGTAGAGACAGAAATTTGCGTGGAAGAGGAGTTGCTTTCATTATTAAACAATCTGTTAAATATAAAATCATAAAAGTTAATAATAGTATAAAGCAACTTTGGATTAGTTTAAAATTGAATGACCTGTCTCTGGCTTTGGGTGTCATTTATTATCCTCTGAATTCAATAATAAAGATAGATAATTTCATAAAAGAATTGGAAGACCCTTTATCATTATGGGTGATTTGAATTTAAATTTTTTAGATATAAATAATTGGAAAGTCTCCCGTTTTATTGATATGGTTGACACATTTGGTCTAGATCAAATAATTGACAAACCTATTAGAATTACCGATACATCTTTAACATTATTGGTGGTAATTATCACTAACAACAAAACTCTAATTAAAAGCTTCGACGTATTAAATTTTCAGGTTTCCGACCGTCTTCTAATAATCTGTGAATTACAAATTGATGTAATTAAGAATGAACCACAATTTAAAACTTAGCGTAATTTTTCACATTTTTATATCAATAATCTTTTGTTTGATATGCAACTTATACCTTGGCAAAAACTGTTTACGATGTGTGACATCAATGATAAATTAACGTTTTTCAATGATAATGTAATTATTGTTTTTGATCAATATACTCCTTTTATTATTTGGCGTATTAGAAAACGGTATACACCATGGTTAACAGATAATTTAAGATTATTAATGCCATTATGTGATAAAGAACTGGGTAAATTTAAAAAACAAAACAAGCAACTGATTGGGATTATTATAAAACATTGCGTAACTATACAACACGGGCATGAGGAATGAAAAAAAACTTACCTTAAAAATTTAATTCATTCTAACTCCAAGACGTTCTGGAAAACATTAAAATATATGAATGTTACTTGTAAAAAAAACAATTCTTCAGTACCTGCTGAATTGGCGTCAGTCAATGAATTGAATGATTATTTTATTGATAGTATATTATCCAATGATTTTCCTCATTAAGATTTACTTCATTATTATATAAATAATACGAAACTTAATTTCAAATATAGTTTTAAGTTTTCATTAGTACATTCGGATCAAATTCTAGAAATGTGCAATAAAACTTCACCTACTTCGGCTGGTTGTAACGGTCTAAGCTACCATAAGTTGTGTTTATGTTTTCAGTTCTTACTTCCCTATATATGTCATATTATTAATTATTGTTTTGACATGGGTGTCTTTCCTAACTGCTGGAAAAAGGTTATAATTATTCCTATCTGTAAAATAAATAATCCTACAAAATTTAGTGACTTACATCCTATAAGCTTATTGCCCATGTTATCTAAGTTATTGAAAAAATTATTTATTCCCAAATTAAAACACACCTTGAACAGATACCATACTTCCTGATATTCAATCAGGATTTAGGGCGGGATTTAGTTGCTCTACGGCTATGTTAAAGATCATGGATGATATTATTACAGCAGCGGACAGAAAAAAAATAACTATACCTATGCTACTGGATTACTCCAAGGCATTTGATACTGTAAATCATAAAATTCTCTTATCTATCCTTTCGTTTATTGGTTTCGGTGCGGACGCTGTTGAATTAATTGGTAGCTATTTGGATAATAGATTTCAACGGGTAGAATTACATGGAGACATATCAAATCGAAGAGGTCTGGTAAGAGGGGTGCCTCAGGGGTCCACTTTAGGGCCACTTTCATTTTCTATTTATATTTCAAATTTTACAACTTGCTTTATACATTGTTTTCACACTTTTACGCAGATGATACACAATTATATTATTGATTTAATCCATTAAATATTGACTTAGCCATGGAACAAAACAAGAAAGATTTTAAATAGCTTATTGAAGCTTCTCGGGGACATATGTTAAAAATTAATCTGAATAAATCTGCTGTAATTGTATTTGCTAGACCAAAAGTTAGAGAAGCAATTCAAGAAAAATAAATTTAAATAATGATAATGTTGTACTTCCAGTTCTTATAGAAGCTAAAAACGTTGGACTAATTATTGATATTGATCTTCGCTTTCGAGCACATCAACAAGCTAGTTCAAAGAACATATATCAACATTAAATCTTTATTTGCGAACAGACATGTATTTGATACCAAAACCTAAGCTATGCTATGTAAAGGTTAGTTTTGTCGCTCTTTAATTATTGTGATGTAGTGTATGGTACTTGTATTGATCAAAATTATTGTAAAAACGTTAAAAAAGGATAAAATTCGTGCTTACGCTTAATATTCGGTATTAAAAAGTATGAACATATATCTCATAAACTTTGTTCCCTTAAGAATCGTAGAATACTACATCAGCTAATCCTTATTCACAAGTTATGAACTAATAAAAGTCCTGCGTATTTTATATAACAAAATAAGATTCAGAACTGATGTAAATAATCTGAATTTACGATACCAGGGTCAACTACCACTCCCAGCACATAGTACTAAGTTATTTAGAAGATCGTTCTCTTATAATATAGTAACTCTCTATAATAGTTTACCATACGATCTTAAAAACCACCCTGCTTCAAGGTTCAAACATCATTGTCGATTGTATTTACTACATTTGCAGCAAGGTAACTAAACATTTTGATGAGACGTGAAGGCCATTCCACATATTTTACATGGGAAAATTTATTTATATTTAACCAATGTATATTGTAAGTAGTTTATTTGTGGGGTTAAGTGGAAGAACAGATGGCTACTAGAACGCCTATCTGAACTTCGCCCTTTGCATAGAGCAAATATAATTTGTATTTTTGCAATTGTTCATTATTATAGTTGTGCAATATAAGCCTTTATTATTATTTTCATTATTATCAAGTACTACTAGAGTTGTTGCAGTTACGCTATGAAGGACATGTGCAAGTAACCCTCGATAAGTGGTTGAATTCTTAACCTATGAAGATAAAATGTGGACAAAGCACAAAGGCGTATTATTTGCAACACTCGCTAACAAAAGTGACGCTGTGCCTTTGGACTTTGCACTAGATAATTACGATGGTGCAATGAATTAAATAATGTAAGCGACTTGATCCCTCTGGATATTTTTTATATATTCCCAAACTTCCATTTACCCCACTACGGAAGTTTTGCATAAATTTGACAGAAAGAATAGTTTAACCAGACTATTTTGATAATAAATTGGATTTACATATCGTTATTGGCGTGTGTTTGGTGATCATTTTATAACAATTAAGAATTTGGAATTATGCCAAAAACCGACAATACCGACAGTAATGTCAGACAAACAAAGTCATGTATAAGAAAATTACTTCAAATGTTTCTGAAACAACAAATAGAAATTTTGCGGAGAAAACTACTAGAGCCGTATCGAAATGATGCCAAAAATGAATTAACAAAGATGTATATCACTTTGAATACTAGCTTACTTTTTCTATTTCTATTTGCAACGCCCATTTTTTTATTAGAGGATCGCGTCTGTACTAGATTGAAATATTAAATAATAAACGAAGTTGGAATTTCTGGAAAACTAATATTATTGTACATCTATCTTCAGGGTTTAATAAAATATACAAGTTAGTTTTTTAATAAAAATACACTCTACCATTTTATAGAGAAGTGCTTGTGACGTTACGGGTTTGTTTACTTAGCTGCAGGATAAAATTATTTGCTTATCCATGTAGAACGTCGTTATAGGCCAGTTCATGCGTAGGACTCGGATGAATGCAGAATTTATTATTCGTACCTAGCTAGGTTAGATTATGAATTAAAAAGCAATAAACCCATAGAAATCATATATTGTTTATAATAAAATAATTAAATGACTGTTTACAGAATAAAAATATGTACAGAGTAATACTAAGACAATTGAATAATTATATGAGTATCATCTATGCATCTAGTTCTAAAATAAATATATACAAAGAATGGTTGTTTAAGAGTTGCTTGCATTTACAACGAGAACAACTATTATCACACTCTGCAACGCTAAATTCAATTAACAAATTAACTTTATTATTACGGACGACGATCAATTAGTGTTAGTTATATTAATTTGAATTACGGCCGGGTGACAACTGAATTAGGACTTCTCGTGAAGAGGCGTGTTATCAATGCTAATTAATTTTTAGATGTCTTTAATAAATGCTGGAATGCTTTTAGAAGTTGTCTAGTAATCGGATCATTATAGTCCAAGGATTACATACAATAAAAAATTTTCACAGGTATTAAATATTTTATAAAATCTATATCTAATTATTATTGTGGAATATTGGATAGTTACATAAATGTATATTAGATTGTGTTCCAAATATGATGATATATTATTGTAAAATATTTATTTTATTTCTACAAGTTTTCATAATTTAAATTAATCTTACAGTAAACATTTAAAATTTAGCCTCACAAGAGATACTAACGCCCTTAGTGGTCAATGTTATAACTAACAGCTCTAACGCAAATTGGCTTCATTTGTTTCAGTTATTGTATATGTCGATTTATCTCCTCCTCTTTACCTTCCATAGGCACGGGTAAGATACCCTAGCTAGCTATGGCACAGGCAACAGTATAAATAGAGGATCGTGAACATTCTTCAGCGAAGGCGTTCTTGGCCCGAGCAACGAAGCTCAGTCAATGAAGGCGTTAGTTTTTACAATCTTCTAAATGCAAACCAGGTTTGTGGACTCAGAAATATAATGTAAATCAACGGTTAATTTATTATGTACACCCCTCCACAATAATGCAAGTTGTAGTCTTCGATGCAAAAGTCGAAATTGAAGTGTTTTAAACCTTCCTGAATAGCTTTATTTATACGTACTCAAGGAAGTAGTGTGTTTATTCTTCAAATGTAGACGTACTTGCTATTTCTTTCTTTAGATTCGCGATAATTTGTTTTAATTGAACTTGCGGAATGTTTCGTAATAACATTTAAAAGTGATATAATGTATAAAATGACCTTATTTTATACAAATTCAATGTTTGTAGTTTATCTAATGTTAACTAGACAAGCTACTGAGTTTCCAAACATTTACATACAATTCATTATTTTCATCATTAATGCTTCCCGCATTTCGCGAACTTTAGAGTCTTTTAAATTGTCCTTTTGAGCTTAATTATAACTAATATAAAAACGCGCGAAATTTTATCGGTTTTTATGATCGCGTTCTTTATGTTATACGAGACTATTTTTCTTACTTCGCAATTTCTTATAAAATAAGATTTCAAAATAGAAATGGCAATACGGCATTTGGATTTATACTTAATTTTGCAATAACGAACGGCAATAAAAGGTTCTTATGCTAAGGTTAAACCAATAAATTTCCCAACACTTTTACTATTTGTTAGATTTACTATACCTCATAATAAATTGGACTGCAAAGTTGAAAAGTGAACCTGAAACACACAATGCATTGTGCATGTACATCTATCAGAAATTTTAACTTCGTATATTAAATGATTTATTGTATCAGTATTGAAAGAGAAAAGATTTTACGAAATTCTAAAAATTATATCTTTTACAAAAGTATTTATGATAAGAAAGTGTGCTTTTTGCGTAGTATCTTCTGCAATAAAGGAATGAGTATCCAGTACGGCATAGTGTAGTTTTTCTATGCCAGCAGTAATAACATGGGATGTTGTGGATACAACAGGTTTCATAATTAAGTGAATATGCGAGGGGCTTAATAATAAAAAAACAGTAATTTATCATTGAAAATTGATTTATTGTTTTTCAAAATATTCTCCCTTATGATATATACACTTATGTATCCTTTTGAATCAATTGTCCAAATATTTTTGCCATTCTGTTTGAGACATCTCTAAAACATGGGTTTTGAACGCATCGGCGGCTTCTTTCCCGATGAAAACTGTTGTCCACGCAATTTGTTATTGACGTTCGGGAACATAAGGAAGCCAAAAGCCAAAGCCAAATCAGGACTGTATGGCGGATGACCCAATAATTAGATTTTCTGGGTGTTCAAATAATCGGTTGTTAGATGAAATGTGTGAGAGCTCGCACTGTCGGGATGCGGATTGATCCTATGGCGCTTGTTTCGTTTCCTTATTTCGCTGAAGACTTCCGGCAAACAACTGGTAGTGTACCATTTAGAAGTGACCGTTTTACGGTGCTGTAAAGGCACTGTTGCAGCATGATCAATCAGTTTTTCTGAAAAAATAGGTGGCCATCTGTTTCGAAGTGCTTCGAGCGAGAACAACCTTTAGTGGGTTTGGTTCATCTTGAAACACCCTTACAGTCGACTGCTGTTTACTTTCTCGCTCATACGTTTATATTCATGATTCGACAACTGTTACAATATTATATATGTCTTTTGAAGCACCGCCATTGTATTTCGTAAACATTTGCTTGCACCAATTGACATGGGCATCTCTTTCAGATGTTTTCAAATTATTTGGGATCCAATGGGAACAAACCATTTTTATACTAAATGTTCACGCAATATTTTATGTATTCTTGTCAAAGTAATGCATAATGTTGCCTCAACCTTACAGTATGATACATGATGATCTTGCGTTATCAGTTTTTGCACATCATCAATGTTTTCCAGCACAACGACTGCTTTTGGATGACCTCCACAACTTTCGTCTGTGAATGAACGGCGGCCACCATTGAACTCGTTATACCAACATTTTGCAGAGGCAAAGGATGGAGCTTTATCGCCAAAGGTGGAAGTAAATTGATCGGTGTACTCTTGCCTAGATAATCCACCTCGAAGGTTGTAATAAATCAACTCCATTTTTACGCTGAGGCACAATTTTCAAGTCACTATAAACACCACTAATCACGCTCAAATGTCAAAACGTTCTAAATAAGGTTATATCCGACAATTCCAAACATTCCATTAAAAATGTTAGATGGCGTCTAAAGTACGCAGTGTTGCCAAGAGTCACAATAGAAATAGTGCCCCTCGTGCTTCATTTTATATGAAGAATTAGTAATGTAAATGCTTTCTGCGTGAAACCTTCCGCATTTTCTCCCTAAACGATTGAAATGCATTAGACGCTATTTAATTTAAACTGAAAGGAATTTTTCTGTTAATTATTAATCTTAGGCCAAATCTGAATTCGTCAGATTAAAAAGTAGTATTTATTAACTTATCTGTGAAACTGCAGATGAATGGTGTTACTCTATGGTGTTGAATTGTAGGACGTTAGTTCGTTAATTTAAAGCCTTTGACTACGTTTTAAATATTTGGTTTCTAGCAAACGCTTTTTCTCTGCCAATTATTAATTACTTCTTATTTTAATAGCAATTAACACCATATTTATGTTTTTGCATTAGTTAAATTTCCAAAATAAAAGAAAGCTATTTACAAAATAATGTTTTGTAGATTTATCCTAAATAGGAGGTAATTAGTTAAGCACCAACAAGAGAAATGTTTATAGACAATATCCATAATCGCATAAACCATTATATTGTAAATAATACTAGAGTAGTATTAAAAATTATAAAGTAGCAGATGGCATTTGGGGACCGGCAGTCTAAAACATAATGCAATACATACAAATGCATGATTAAATATTAAAATACGAAAACTACAATTAACCTCAACTTTTTAATTTCCAACTATTGATCTAAAAGTCCCTTAGTACTTAAAGGTGAGCAAAAGTTCAAAATATGAAGTATAAGCTAAACAAAGTAATTGGTGTGAGCAGTTTTTAACGACGAAAAATACAAGGTTGAATGGCCGAATGATTAAATTAACAACGAAATCATTCATTCGTTAGATAGCATAGAAATCGCAGTTATATAAAAACACGAAATGCTTCTTGGCAAAAATTGTAATTGGCCCAATGCAATTATGAACATCTAGAAATTAAGTTCACAACTATCTTAAGTTTGCCTGAGATAGTCACTAAATAAGCTGAAGCTAATCCGCTGTTGAATAATTTTGTATTGCCAATTATTTACAAGTCTCACATATAAATTAGAACAAGAAATATAACTAAATTATATTTACGAAATGCAATCATTTGTATACTATATAATTACCAAACACATTTACCTTAACTAAATTCAACAAAGAGGTTGGAATTTCGCATGAAACTTTGATGCGGTGTACCGAGCCCATCGATAGTTGAAGCTGTTGATGGTTAAGCTATCGATGACCTCTGATATACGTAATCTGCTAAATATTGCCTTCGGTCACGTATATATCATCATACATCCGTTCATTTTACATCAAAGTATCTGTGTATTAAAAATTAATTAGTTAATAATTTTACCAGTGTCCATAATAATTTGACGAACTTCTGTGTGCATTTGCAAATATAAATAAATAACGAATTAAAAGAGAAAATTTTTCAGGTACAAAGATTAAAAGTAAGTTACACAACGAAGAAGATAGATAAAGTTCTGCTAAAATTTAAAGATTCGGCGACCGCTTAGATATTAAAAATTGCAACGCTGTCTATCAAAATACATGAATATCAATTTGATAGCGACACATCGACAACAGCTACTTTTTTCAACCGTTTTTCAGGTTAGGATCAGAAGAATGGCGAAGAGTTTCCCTCATCTTCCACATTACTTCTTTAGCTGTCTACGTGAATTACTAATAATTAGTGTGATATACACTGTAATAGCGGGCGGCGCATGCGAGGTGAGTGCCCCAAATTCTTCGAAAGCAGACGAGATAAGCTGGGTTTCGTTATCGGTCATAGTCTGTGTATGAGCAACAATTGGATGCACGGCAAACCTGTTGTCAGGAATATGACTAATGTAAAAATCGAGCAGGGTATTAAAAACCGTTGAACGGGTGTTTGAAACTACTGTAGAATGTATAAAACGTCAAAATAGCGATTTTGTCAGGGACGATAGAACATCGAAAACGATAAGCAAATGGGGCATTCTGTTACAGCAACAACAGAATAAAACGTCACGAAAATTAATGACATCTTTAAATGATCGCAGATTAAGCATTAAGTTGATGACAGGCATGGTACACGATGATAATGAGTCTGAACAGTAATTTCTTTATGAACCATTGAACTTATGCAAAGTTTACAGCAAGATTTTCTCCAAAAATGTTATTTAGAAGCTCTTATCATAGCAGAATGTTCTTAAATTTTTCATCACATGTAACGAGAGGTAGATTTTGAAGTCCAATTTGAACGTTAAAATCTTCGCATTTGCCTTATTAAACTTTAAAATGCGCATTTTATCCTTATTTTTATCACAATATCAGTATGAGCGATCGGAACCAAGCGACTGTAAAGCTGCTGCATTGTTTGGTTGTATAATCTGATAGTACAAAATGATGCGTCTTATCCGAATTTGCCAAACATTTTCAAACAAGGTGTCAAGCGCCTTCTTATTTTTGTATCACTTTATATAATACATGAAAATTAATTAATAAACGTTTGGGTAAATTATAATTATCAACCATTCTGAATGCACCCCGTATACTTTGTAACCTGTTATCTTATCTTAATTTAAAATAAATCAATTTCTGGTATTTGGTTTAATAAGAAATCTTATTTTTAGTTCCGTCATTTTCAAAATCTTTGTTGTTGCTTTAAAATAATAAAACTTTATGTTAGTTATTTATTTCAGTTTGGCTGAGAATAATTTCCAATAAGAATTAGTATTTTAAATTGGTCAGCTAAAATATGTTTGTAAAGTTTACAAAGATGACTCAATTTTGTAATTCTTAGCACTATCTATGAGATCAGAGTTGCTAGGTGAATTTCACTGACAAGTAATTCTTCGATATCGCGTTATACAGCCTACATACAATTGGCTAGTTTGAAATGCAATTTTGTGATTGGATAGTTTTCTGTACGTGAACAGTTTTTCGTTTCCATTTTGCTGGTTAGCGTCCTTCTTTGAGAATAGAACAAAGTGAGATTCGTTTAGAAACCATCGAGTAGTAAACATGTCGGTTTAGTAAAAATGTAAAAAGTAACTAAACTTCCGTTCGTTGTGTAAGAAGATGCTTCATCATTGTGCGTAGTGTTCTACTTTGTAGAACTGATATTTCCACGGAGTTGGAAAATCAAGGTTTCCCGTTTATATGGTCTTAGCACGAACACAAGGAGCGCGTTTTTCCGTCATTGTCTATGGCTGTAGTTCCAAATTGCCTAAGACGGAAGGTTTCCATCGTTATATAGTAAATCCATTTCATGCAAGTTGAGGTGTGCGTAAGTTTACTTTTTGTTATTTAATTAAAATGATCGGTGAAAATGGCCGAAGCTCAAGAGATCGTAACTTTTCTAGTGTATTAACTGAATTTAATCTTACCGAAATTTGACTGTTCAGACTTATTTATAAAACGGTAATTTATTTTATTTATTACTTATGGTATTTATTCTACAGCAAGAAATATATCTAATTCTAAATAACTCATCTCACATTGAGTGCAATAAGACGCCATTGTTAATCTGGAAATAAAGTTTGATTAATTTCATTGTAATCCTAAAATATTTATTTTACAAGGACTAATCAATTATTGTTACCATAGTTAGTATACTATAAATTCTCAGCACGTTATTTATTTGCCGCATATGATGTGAATATTTTTTATTATATTCTGTTTGTAAACGAAAGATAAGTCAGAACTCCTTATACTTGGAAGTACCAGTTTTTTTGTTCCAACAACGAAACCAAGGACCATCCTCCATCTCTGTTACTATTATGAACGAGACACAGTAAAATGAATCAGCGAAGCCAAAGGTTTCGCAAGAGCTGACTAAGCATTTATTTATTTTATTTCTTTGTTGACTTAGGGCCGGTTTAGTCATAATCAAATAAAGCAACGGTTAACTATCCATCAATTAACTTTGTTGGCCTGTTAACTATTGATTTCTGTTTTTTTCATGCAAATTTATATCTCTAATAGTAACTAGGTAGCTTTCCAACGTTTTTACGTAGCTAGTATGAAATTATAACTATTAATTGGTGTTTGTGATTTATAAATAATAGCTTAGGCAAAAAATATTTTTTGTATAGAATATAAATTATTTTAAACAATAGATAAATATACAATTATTGTTTGTACAGCTTATGTATTAATATTAATTTATTATATACAATGGAAGTTGAGGATACTAAAAATAATAAAGATAGGGTTAGATCGGAAAACTTTGGCTATCACGAAATCGCAACACTTGTAAATATTATTTTAAAATTTGGAGAAATAATTGAAAACAAAATGACTGATACTATAACATGGAGTGGAAAATAAGCATGGAATAAAATTACGAATGAATTTAATGCTGAAGTGGGTTTGCTAAATCGCAATACGAAAGTGTTACAAACTAAATATGAAAATCTTAAAAGACAATTCAAAAGGAAGCATATATTAAATATAAATAAAACAGAAAATCAGAAAACAGGAGGCGGATTTCCAAAGCTGTTAAAATATAGCAGTGGCTACTGTTACGTCCTTAACAAGAGGTATTTTGTATAGCATACCTAAGGTTAAATAGGAAAACGTCTTTTGCAAATACCAAATGTTCTTTCAATTATGGTCCTAGTTCGAACATTGGCCTCATTATACAGAGTTTTAGTTTCCGTTTGGGGAGTATGCAGAG
>JAHWXV010390180.1:0-10180 GCA_024586415.1 Phrixothrix hirtus | reverse complement strand
ATATTAATAGAAAACTAAAATCTCTTGTCCTTATCTGTTGGTTTAATTTCATGCAAAATTTGTAACTTGTAAGCAGTTAAAGAAAGCCTTTTGTGAACTATCTTATGAACAGTTCATCTTGGTATCCCCAGCTCGAGATTGTGTCGTGTCAACGATTTTTTAGGGCTTCGTAGGCATCAAGTTCGGATTCTGTCAACATTCTCTTCTGACACACGTGGCCTACCAGGCGACTTTTGTTTCCGCACGCTCTTCCAGTTTCTTTAAACGCACTTAGCCATTGCCGAATAGTTTTATCCGTAGGCGCATCACCACCATAAATGCGTCGAAAGTTCCTCTGTACCATGGCAACCGAACGAGTTTCTACGGCCCAAATAACACATTGAGCTTTTTGTTGAGGCGTGCCATTACACTGTACTGACTGAGAATGAACTGCACTTACTGAGAACTAAACGATAACGATAACTGTAACGACAAACACACTGAGTTAATATCTGCTGCGCTATTGCAAAGTCAACGCTTCGCGGCACTGCTAACCGTTGCGATAGACAGACTGGGTGTGTCAACGCTCATATTTAAATTTACTAAGTTGTTATAAGATCTTGAGAATATTACTTTCAAATTCATGTATACACATTAAACTTAGATTTTAATTTAATAAAAATATATAACCTCAAAACCCCGGAGTTCTTTTGCGGAAACCCTGTATATCTAAATACTTACCTTATTGAAAATATTTCACCACACTAAGATCCTTATTTACGACTGCGAAAATAGTTAGAGCTGTCATAATTGATCTTCATTCAAAAAATTAACTTTTATAGCACAGAGCAAAAACACGTGTTTCCATACTTTTATTACACTAACGAAGCATCAACAACTAGCATACAAATTTTTGTTAGTGCTTTCTATGAAGCGTGAAGTTAGCACGCCATTTTGAATTGTTGTTTTTTCGAAAACGCTTGGTGCGGCAAATTTTTTAATGAGGCATTAAGAAGGAATAATGAAGCACTAACGATTGCCTGAAAAAATTTTGTTAGTACTTTCAACGAAGCGTGAAGTTAGCACGCCATTTTGAATTGTCGTTTTTTCGAAAACGCTTGGTGTGGCAAATTTTTTTAATGAGGCACTAAGCAGTACTAACGAAGCACTAACGATTGGCTGAAAAAATTTTGTTAGTACTTTCAACGAAGCGTGAAGTTAGCACGCCATTTTGAATTGTCGATTTTTCGAAAACGCTTGGTGTCGCAAATTTTTTAAATGAAACACTAATGAAGCTGCAATGAAGCACTAACGATTGACTGAAAAAATTTCGTTAGTGCTTTCAACAAAGTGTGAAGTTAGCACTCCATTTTGAATTGTCGTTTTTTGAAAACGCTTGGTGTGGCAAATTGTTTTAATGAGGCGCTAAGAAGCACTAACGAAGCACTAACGATTGGCTGAAAAGTTTTCGTTTGTGCCTCTGGTAGGCGTGCTAACTTCACGGACCTTAATTTATCTTTTAAAATATTGAAACGCACACAATAGGATTCGAAAAAACAGCGTTTGTACCCGTTTGTACATCTCCATTTTCGTTTGTACCTCAAAAGTATCCAAAGATACAATGTCAAGTTTTACCCTAGATCGATACAGCGAATTACAAGTATAACAATGCTGTCTATTTTTTAAAATATAGAAATCCAGCCAATAGCATTCGAAAGTACAACGTTTATACCTCTTAGTACCCACCATTTATATTTGTACCTCGAAGTATCTTTAATCATATATCGAAATAGCGAATCAAAGTATAACAAAATTGTCTATTTTTTAAAATATTGAAATTAGGCCAACGGTATTAGAAAGAGCATCGCTCGTACTGCTTTCTACTCCTCGAAGGGTGCCGAAAACAATATTTTTCAGTGTTTACATAAACCGAAATATATTAATTTTTTAAAACATCGAAAACATCAAACGCCATTCGAAAGAATATCGTTTCTACCTCTTCATTTCCGATTGCACCTTAAAGTATCCGGAGATACAAGTTTTAGCACAGATCGAAATAGCGAATTCCGAATACAATAAAACTGTCCGTATTTTTAAAATATTTAAATCCGGGCAACGGCACCAGAAAGAGCATTGTTCGTACCCCTTTGCACTTCTTTTCGTTTCGTTTCGTTTGTACTTCGAAGGGTCTAGAAATACAATATTTTTCAGTTTTAACATTAATGAATACATCGAATTATGACAAAACTATATATTTTTTAAACTATGAAAACCCAGCTAACGGAATTCGAAAGAACACCGTTGGTACCCGTTTGTACCTGTTCCATTTAAATTTATACCTCAAAGTGTCCGAAAATACAAGTTTTATATTTCGCTGTAAAAATGCTGTATGTCCAGACTATGAGGTACAAATGGAAACACTTGATGTTTCTTGGAATGCTATTGGCTGATTTTCGATACCTTGCAAAATTACCAAGTTCGTATTAAAGGGTAACTCAAGATTGAAACATCTAAAAATTTTCGTGCTATAAATGAAAACGTGGAAGTACAAACATGTACAAACGATGTTCTTAAAATGCCTCCAAGGAATTCGAGTTATTTCAAATTTAGATTCCGATATTTTAACCATGCCCCTTTGTAGGTATGTTTTGAGGTATAAACGAATCTAAATGTGGTATAAATGGGCATAAACGATTTATGATAAAAAAAATTTCATAAGTTTGAATCAGCTAAGAAGTGTTTTTCCGTTTGGTAAGGAATTGTGTAACTGGAGTTCCAACTTACAAGTATAACGGGAAATTCTAGATTTTATTAGAAAATTTGTTTTATCCTTCCTTCTGACATTTCCAAAGGGATAAAGCAATTGCGAGATGCCCCCATTCACCGTATTCCCCACATAAAGACATCTTACTAGTGGCAATGAGGTCGCTCTTTTTAGCGAACTTAGTCACCATCTAGAACTCCTTTTCAGTCATGTGCAGATCATATCTCTCATTCAAAGACAGCCTATCGACGTTTCACCCTAACACGAGCAGGACCTTATAGCCTATCCAGAGATGCCCATTTCAGCATGTAGCTTGTAGAGAGAATGCATTCTCCGCACGAGTTGATGGAAAAGCGTAATTCTCTTCTTGCGAGATGCTTAATTCCAATTTCTCTCTTCGTATTGGAATGACGTATGGATCCCTGTCGAGTCCAACTCCAACTCCGACAGTGCTGCGGGCAACGAGGGGTTTCAGTCGACCACGAGATTTTTATTTTGACATGAGGCTTTCCAAGGTCGCCTTTTCCGAAAAACCGGGCCTAGAAGCTTCTAGACTTGGGTCGCTGGAAAGATACGGACGATAAGTTCTCTTCAATCCTCTTAAGAAGTGCGTGGCTTGTACAGTTTTTAATGTGCGCAGAAACCGCTCCCTCTCGCCCCATTTGACATAATGCGATTTTTAATTGTGAAAATGAGAAGGAAAGCTAAGCAATCACTTTTGCGCAATTAAAAGTAAATAGGTTAGAACTTTATTAAACTTTGCTTATCTTTTTACTTATCGTAGGTGTAATCAAAATCAATTAACGAAAGTTTATCTAAAACAATTAGATGCATAGAAAACAAATATACTTACCAGTTGTATCGTAACTCTTTTATAACATTTTAATGTCGTATACAAATTAATCAGAAATCCAATTTTAAATAACACAATTAAAACCCAACACTTATTAAATAAAATTTACCGTCCCACCTTTCGAGTTTACTGGTTATATCAACGCGTTCGATTTAAATATACTCTTTCAAGATTGTGTGACGTAATAACGTAAAATTTGATTTATAAGTTCATAATTATTTGTTTATGTTAATAAAAAAAGCTTCTTTTGAATATTATAAAAAAAATTTACAACTGAGGTGCGTTCTGTCTTGATTTAAAAATAATGAGATAAATAACGTAACAACTGTTTGCTATAGATTGTCCTATCGCCTAATTAAAAATAATTCCTTGTATTGACCTTCACTTATTGCCAATTTACACCTTTAGTATGGTGATCTAATTGACACATCACTGTAGGTTACATGCACAAATAAAGGACAAATTTTAAGCAATGCAACTTTACAACCAGCTGTCCTGTATTATACATACCTAAATCAAAGCGTTTAATCCTTATTTTCATTATTTTTTTGAGTTTCTGTTGAAAATGTATATAGACAAAAATTTATAATTCGTATTATTTTATAGTAGCCTGCAACAACTTCACGTTATACTCTGTACATTAACGAATAAAATTAGGTTCAAGTTATAGAAACCTCTTTTGAGCGGGCACGGGCGCCCTTTAGCGTCTATGTTTAAGACCGTCTGTGCACGGTAAATATTTCAATACAGCCGCTTGTATTGGAACGAATGTACAGTAGATTGCCGAAATCACAAATAAATTTATTTAAAAAATGCGTCAAAAGATATCACGGCTACGTGTAAATTACATGAGGAAATATGAACTGAAAATTAAAGAAAGGAGAAACAAAGTAACAAAGCATGTACAGCGACTAAAATCATTATTATACAACTCAATTGGGAGAACAAAGAAATAAACAATAATGAACGAAATCTAAATAATCTACGATATGCAAACGGTACAAATATTGTGTTAATAACAAAAGATACAAAAGAACCAGAGAATGCATTAAACGAATTAAATGTAGCATTTCAGGCAGTGAAGGTTTTAAAATTAACACCTGTTATTGACTAATATTATTTTACGATTTCAGTAATTTAAATTTTTGTTTTAATTTTAATTTAATATTTTAAAACTAATTAATATCAGAATCATGTATCATAGCTGTATCAACAGCTGACTTCCGCATGTTGAATTTGTTAAGGTGCTTCGTTTCGGCGCTTATTCCGACACTAGAAGTTATAAACGCCGGCACCACTATTTTGTTTTGAAATCTTTGTGTTTTTGTCAATGGAATTTAGTGACTTGTGGTTGCCAGTGCGGGTATGCTGGAGAAGAAGCTGTTTAGTTTCCAAAGATAAATCTATGCCTTATATTTTTATATCAGACCTGGGATCGAGTACGAATTTTTGTGTTCACTAAAGGCTAAGCATCCTTGCACATTTAGTGTTTCGTAAAATTTTCCAATTTTTATTTTTTTGGTCTGTTAATTGTTTGGCAGTAAGTGGCGGTACGAGAACTTTTTGGTGTGGTGGATCTCGATCTTTACGACACGGAAGCAGTTGGAAAATTATTGTAAGTTAATATCGGGTCAAAATGAGGACCACTTGTATAAAAATCTTAGTGATCAGAATTTGTGATTCGGTCGCCGTCCACCGAAATATTGCACAGCTTAAAATATTTACAAATTTTTTTGCTATAATTTACATAAATATTTATTGATCGATTTTAAATTTCACGAAAAGTCTTGATGCGTTTAAATATTTTGATCCATAAAATCTGTAGTTTACAAATATCAAATCACTTTGGGCGGATTATGATTTTGATAAAATTTGAAATCTATCAAAAAATGTCAAGGAGACAGGTAATTTGCAACCTTATCTAAATTATGAAATATTTTCTAGTGATTGAACAATATGATTTACGAATCACATATTGCGATTATTAAAATTCAACTCCGCTATTAGCTTACAATACCTTGCTGATGGGTTCCATTCCGTAAAGAAAAACATTCTAGAGCTACTGCTGATTACAATATACTTTATTTTGAAATTACCTAATGAATTATTATGATGATTCCTTTAAGAAATTATTTTAATTAAAATTTATACCTAAGTTATATTATCAGTTTTACATTGTTATATTAGAAATATACACAAAGCGTGGAATTAATATACAAGGTTTAAGCTGTGATAACGTTACCTTATTAATTTGATGCTAATTTACTGTAATGCTACACAAGAAAATTGGTCGTATTTTTCGCAAAATTTACAACTTGAAAGGTACTGATAATTGCTCGGCTATTCTTAAAAAAAATTGTTTTATGTAGTTAATTAATTTTTTCTCACTAGATTTAACAAGAGCTCAACTTGGATCCAAATTTAGCCCGTATTTCAAAAAATTTTTATTTTTCGGTCTTGTGAATTATATTTTAAATTTGAATATAGAAACATCTATTTAATTTTATACTTGCAACAGCTTATTGTTATTTGTTGCGATCCTTTTTTATAAACTATTACACTATTTAAGTATTTATTTTGAATACTTCATGATTACAATAATGGTATATCTTAGACTTCCCAGAAAAGAACCCAAGTATTATTATATTTTTGATCTTCATCGATTATAATTCATGCGATCACCCAGTGCAGTGATTTGCAACTTTGCAACTGTAAATCACTATATTCTTTTCTCAAGAATAGTGATACACTGATGAAGTAAAAGTAAGTAAGAAGGAAGAAAAAAGTCAAGATATCATAGATAGTATTCGGGAAGCTCTCCTAAGCAGTAAGAACATACCCATAAGGATAAAATCTGAGTGGATAAGGAAGAAGTAAACACCCAAAAAATTTGTTCCAGACTATGAACCTTATAATTCTGCAACGTTTTGTTTCGAATACGTTTACTTTTTGAAATTCTGCGTTAATTTACCTATCAAGAAATTCTAGTTGGAGAAATTTATTGAATGGATACCAGATGATTTGTTAATTAAATCGCGAAGAATTAACTTAATAGTTCGGTTAATTCATTTTGCTGCAAATCTGTAAAGCTGGTATTGGTCCGGATAAATGTCGCTCTTTGCCGTTTCAAATTTTAAATACCTTCAAGAGAGTTTTGGTAAAATGTATGTATAAAATTATGTAGAATTTCATTCCTTCAAGATTGCTCCGCAAACACGCAGAGTGTCGAAGATCAGAACGATACAATAGACGTATCTTATAAAGCCGTACCGATCAGGTACGTATTTAGGTCCTTTGAATGTAAAATCACTAATTTTAGTTTTTTTTGGATGGGTACCTAACTTCAAAGAAAGGCAACTTCTGGACACGATGAAGGAGACTTTATAATGAAACTGGAACATTCGCGGCCGATCTTGAACACAATTGCGCCTTCAGGAAGTTAACATAGTAAGGGTGTACCTTTCTTTTACTTCTAAGTGTTTAATTAGACAGGTATCAAATCAGCCATCACAATACAGCATGCTAGCTTGTGCAGCATCTCCGCCAACACCTAGAGTACTAGGCACGCCACGTGATACATTGGATTGTAATCTTTTCTTCATTACAATTGTTATTTATAATCTTTAGATTTCTTAATTGTACTTTTCGATGAACTATTTAAAGCTCCATTATAATGTGTTGCTAGTTCCTAAATGACCTTAAGCTTTTATTTAAATTCAGTAAAGCATACGAATTTATATAGATAACATGGTGAATTATGTACTAACTTTCGTCTTTTTGATATGTTCATTTTGCTTTTAAATTTTATATATTTAAATTAAGAAGTAGATTATGATATATACATCGTTTAGATAGAGGTGAAGTAATACCGTCCAATTTTCTAATTTTTCTATGGAATAACTACACAATTATAATGTATTACATCTACACCTTTATCTCAAAATTTTTAGTTATTTTAACTGCACTTTTTGGAGAAAACTTTTTGTCTTAGCTCACCTTCAGCTTGCTAATTTACGTGAATGATATTGCCACATAACACAGTGTTGGCAGCAAATCATTTAACTTAAAGTACAATCCTTCTACACAGTTCAATAGTGAATCTGTTAGCTCGGATATGTTTTATATAAGTAAATTATTTAGTTAGCCTTAACCTTAAAAGACACAGTCAATAACCATTTTTAATAGCAATATAAATTTACTATTACAGCTATTATTGTTATACAGATTACGTTTTCCAGACGAAATAAACGCTATTGTTATGGATACGCTCTTTTCTTTAAATTTCTATGGTTTCTCCATTTAAATAGGATCTCCTTGCTTCCGCAACGTCTTTGTCGGTGTCCACTAGATTTGGAGCTCTACATTGAGGAAGACCTGCCCTCTTAAGTTTTTTTTGTCCTAATAGCTGTGCAAATTAGGCGCTGTTGATCCCACCACAACCCCACTCCCGGAAAACACAGAGGCCAAGGCATTATATAAAATTGGCGTTCTATAATTGCCACTATAATACATATATTATAGTAAATAGAATTTTGTTGATTAATAACTCTAATTTCTTTCGTTTTTATTGCAGTCGCTAAACAGTTCGGGATTGAAGATATTTATAAAGTTTTTTGGGAGTTCACAACAGTTAGATCAGTTTTTGAAAATTGTTCTTTATCAAAACAGGTTTGTGTATGCATATAGGTAGTCACGGATTGTATATTAAAGCCTATAACACTTTTTATCGCAATCATTATGTACATCTTGGTTATTTTTAAAAATTTCTGAAAGATCACAATACACCATAGGATATAGCATGAGCCACAAGTCACATACTAAAATTTCTTTCACTTTTTATCCCAATTATTATATAGTTTTTGGCGAATTGGAAATATTTGTAGATTTCTAACACACACTTTTATAGCATTCGTAAGTGGCACGTTTATCGTTTAAAATATTATACATAGGAAATTTCAAAAGTTTCCGCCTTGAACAAGATGGAATGTTTCACAGGTCTCACACCAGCAACTCCATACCCTCTATGTTTTGCAGCGTTGCAGCTACAATTTGATCCCCGAAGCTTCCATAGTACATTGGCTAATGTTGCGTAAAGCTTACAAAATTGGATGCTGTTTACGGTGATTCTTCCCCTTGCTATTCCACCGTAAAAGAATTGCCAAAATAAATTCACTTAGGCAGAGAGTTCATTGAAGACGAGTCCCATCCAAAAAGTCCTACAGAAGCGATTACTGAGGAAAATAAAGTAAGAAGTACTGGAACACGCTTAGCTAAAGACAGCATCAGCAGCAAGATGTAACCTTTTACAAACCACCGTATTTCGATTTTTGAATGAGCAACTCGGTATGAATAATCTTGGTGCAAGATGGTTACCGAAACTTCTTTCGGCAATTTTTTGCGGCTTTTAGACCAGAGTCACTCCCTTACATCGAAAACTTAGATTCAAACGACTACTATCGTTCCGAAAAATTAAAATCGGACTTGCGAGGGAGAAAATTCCATTCTATTCAAAAGCAGCTATTGAAAATGATAGAGGGATTGATGGCGTTGTACAATGTTTTCCGTAAGATAGCAGGAAAAAATTGAAACCATGTACATTGTTGAGGTGGTGTAGCAATTTTTTTTAGTTTTTCTGGCTTCAGAATACAAGAATTGCTTTTACCCTCATGGTTTTAACTGCTAGACCATTTCGTTATGTCTATTAAAATTTAATTGAACCTGGAGGTGTTCAAAACCACAAACATTAGATTGACACGGAACGTACGGTTTTTTTTTCTTAACCAAGGTGTGTTTAAAATTCTTTTCCGCTAAAAAATGTATCGATCTCGGTCGTGTTATGCCAACCTCTGGCCTACCGAGGTTGGCCCTCAAGAGAAATTTTTAGTTTCATAATTATCTACTTTTAAGCAATAACATCAAAAAAATACGATGAAGGTATTTTTTTAAATTAAAATATTTAATCCTGAAGAGCGCGCATCATGATAAAGATTGCTAATAGATGCAACGCATTTGAAGCAATTTAAATCGGGATTAACTACTTTAATTTAAAAAAATACTTTCATTGTAATTGTTTAATACATTATTAGCTAAGGGTAGATCTTTACAGAAACGCAAAAATTGCTGGAATAAAATTGGACAAACAATGCTAAATCTTGCTTTAAATGACGTTGCGTGTATATCCAATCTGTTATCGCGATGCGGGCTCTTCAGGACTAAATATTTTAATTTAGAAAAATATCTTCATCGTAATTTTTTAATATGTGATTAGTTAAGGGTAGGTCTTTACAAAAACGAAAAAATTGCTGGAATAAAATTGGGCCAACAATGCTAAATCTTGCTTTAAATGGCTTTGCGTGTATATGCAATCTGTTATCGTGATGCGCGCTATTCAGAACTAAATATTTTAATTTAGAAAAATAGCTTCATCGTAATTTTTTAATGTTATTAGTTAAGAGTAGATCTTTACAAAAATGCAAAAATTGCCGGAATAAAATTGGGCAAACAATGCTAAATCTAGCTTTAAATGACGTGTATAAGCAATCTGTTATCGCGATGCGCGCTCTTCAGAACTAAATATTTTAATT
>JAHWXV010390171.1:0-13386 GCA_024586415.1 Phrixothrix hirtus | reverse complement strand
AGTGGCAAGTAGAACACATATAAAAAATTTCATTACATTCTGAGAACGTGGGTTGCATTTCAATATTTAGCTGGATGATTTGACATGGACTGACCCGTTAACTTTTTAGGAAAATTAATTTAGGCGTTACTTCCTAAACATTACACTGAGTGTTCCTACTTCCTAAATTAGTATGAAACATGTTCCGCTACCTGTTTAGGCATTTGGAATGTATTAGCATTGCAACGGTGGATCGATCAATTTCGGGGAACTCATTTCAAGGGCTTCACTTTTTGACCATGGTGTCTATAAGTTAAAATAAAGAAAGTTCCGATATCGCTTATAATGTATGTGGATCTTACATTCGTTGTTGATGTATAAACCACCCGTCATTTCAATGCAGAACAACATTTCCGGAGACCACGTTTGAAGTGCTTCCGGTACTCTTAATATTGCGTTTCTTTAAATTCCTGTGATAATTCAATTACTTTAACAATGATTTGAAACTAGAAAAATTAATAATTGAAACTATCGTAAACGTTGTCAAAATTCAGAATCCTATTTAGAGTATTTAAAAATCCACTGTATATAAAAATTAAGTATTGGCGTAATTTGGAGCTCTGATTTGTCAACGTGGATTTAATTGCCCATCTTTTGTGTATAAAAACCTTAGCTACGAAGATAAATAAATAATCTCTTATGACTCTAATGGACAGTAATTGTAGAATCTTGTTTAAAACGCAAACATCAAGTTAGGTGGCCGGTCTTTAGTATCCGAAGCTTTATTAATTTTATGTTCGTGTAGTCAGCTGTTTAATTTATTATACCTATTGCGCATTGCTTTTCTTGCAGTTGGTGGATTAATAAATGTATTATTTTTATTCACTTGTTTTATTGTCATTGGAATGACAACCTTTGCGTTAGGTAAATTAAGTGCATTTCCTAAACCCAAAATTATTAAACACTGGCACTGCGTTCAAGTATTGTTAGTGGTTACATTTCACCACTCGATTTGCGAAAAGGTTAAGTAATCTAGAAATAGTTACATAAAGGGCGGATTTAAAGGAATTATACATCTATCTTCAAATTCAAAGCTTAAGTTCCATTTTAAGTGTTTTATGTTTTGAACGTTAACGGTAACAAATTCACGTCAATCATTTATATAAAAGGAAAAGCAAAATAATTGTTGCTCAGTGTTTCCTTACAGCACTTTAGCCCTTGTAATTGTCGTACCGTCGGGGATCTTCGAATTTCCGAAACTCATTAACGGTTATTTACTACTATCTTGCCCTTTTGGCGGCAAGTCTGAAGGCAGTGGCATCCATAACTCCCGAAGAAAACTAAACTTACAGTAATTAAATGCTTATTTACAGTACTAGCGAACACCTTCGCTGTGGCAAAATGCAACAGGAAGAAGAGAAGTAAAGAATCTAATGTAAAATAGACGACAAAATTGTTTTAAAACCAAGCTTGTTTTATATTAAAGTATATAAGGTATAGTTTATAGTCCTGTATGAAGTTGTATATTTGATGTATGTCGAAATAATTTTATTTCCGATGTAAACCTCATTATTCAATGACCGAAGTAGAAACATCTCATCTGTATAGAACGATTTCGCTGTTACCCGACACAATAACCTCAAGGAGCGGGCAGGTAATAACAATGACAATGACGTTTGTAATGAATAAGCCAGTCACACTTTCAGTAACAAGTCATGCATGTAAGTCAAATTACCTAGCTTAAGTCAGTCTGACTGTATCAACTTTTGAAAAATATTATAGAAACTATAATTTAGATACAAACAGATGGATCACTGCTTAGTTTAATTAGTTCTGAAATTGATATTATCATATAAAGATATAGAAAGGTAAATTGCGCTTTAAAATAAATATTAGAAATAAATGTATAAGTGATAAATTTTAATTAGCTGTAAATTTTAGATAAAGTAGTAAATCGAAATAAATAATTGAATAATATAATGAGAAATTGGGCGTATTCATAATTAATCTATAATAATTTAAATTATTATAGATTAAATAATTGAATCATTTGCAAGTTTTGTTTTCATAATATTGCCTTAACGTAATATATTACTCAGTCTAATCAATTATGCTCTTAGATTAAGCAGTTGATCTCGAAATCTTAAAGTATGAAGTTCTGCTAACAATCTGTACGTGATATCATGTGATTGCTTAATAGTATTAGCGCCTTAAGTTATGCCTGAGTGCATTAACATTCATAGACTGAAATCCAGAAATGCGTAATGATTATAAAGCAAACCTAATTATACAATTACCCAGTATTGATGTAAACATGGTAAGTACACTTCTGTGAATGGCAAGCAAAACTTTAAAATTAAAGATATAGATATAATAACGTAAACAATTTCTGTTTTCAGAATGAAAACTGAATTTATAATAATATTAACAATAGCAATAACAAGAACACCTAACGCTTTTCTCAAAATTCTTTCAAAGTCTACTGTTAAGCTTATTATACAGTCCTAATGCTTTTGATTTTTGTTTTTGTTAACAATAGTAGGTATTTTGATAAGAGAACTATGGCAGCAGTACTAAAGGATTAAAGGGTTGATTTAAACAATGGTAGTTGACCATACTTTATAGATAGAAGCAGCTGAAATAAATAATACTTTCACCGAAAATTAATTCTTTTAATTTATTATTGTTTAGCACAACACGGCACGACAAACATCTTGTACTTGATGTAAGAGACTTCCGGTGCTAAAGGTTATGTTAAATTGAAATTCCTTTTATAATACATATTATGGTTAATAGCAAAATATGTAGTAGCAATTCTTTACTGGAAGTTTCGGTCGATTTTATTACTTGATGTGTGTTTAGGTTGTGCATCTTATTCCATCGTGCGCTAATTACAAGTTTTCCCTCAGAGGAGGGACGACCCCAATCAGTCCCATTACAGGTGATCGAATTTGTTATGAGATCAGAGAAAAGTAAAGTGTTAATTACTTATCATCTGTTAAATTTTTCCATCTCATAATTCACTTTTTTGCCTTATAACACTAGAGAAGTCCTTCGTTTTTATTCATTGGGGTTTCCAATTAAATTATTCAAGCTACTGAAATACAATTTCAGGTTCATTACCGTGTTATTGTAGCCTACTGACTTTTGTGAGTTTCCTATGTATAGTTTTATTTACACTTTTTTCTAATAACGGTTAAAATTATATGAACTTGAAGTAAAAGCGAGGTTTAAGGTCCTGCCTGTGAATAAATTATGCACAGTCATAAAATTGCACTACATATGTAACTTTGTGCTTTGTTCGATGTAATAATTTGACTTGATTGTTTTATTACCTCAATTTTTCGAGTCGAATTAAATTCCATCTTTAATAAAACAAATACCATTGTTTAGTTTATTAAAGTGATATTTCGAATCAATTTATTCAGTTTGTTTAAAGAATGAATAAATGCTGTTTACTCAGTTGTCATGTGGCCTTGAGGAATTCCGGCGTAATTAGCATTTGATTGGGAGCTTGGTTAGATTAATGCTTTAAATTCATGTTACGTATTATGTTGTTCATTATCGGTTTTGTGCCGAAATAATAATCGTGCGGCAACTCCAATAAATGGCTGTAATTATAAATTCCGGTATATGGTTTTCTTTACAATATAGATGTAAATGAGACTTTTTATTTTCTAATTATTAGCTAATGTTTCTTTAGATTACGAATATAAATATAGAAGGAATTGTAATTGTGAGCCATACACAATTTGACAAAAACAAAAGAAATAAGTAAGTGTTGAATAGTTAGATTTAATGTAATGTTGCCGTTATTGATTTCTGTACAGAAGTCCTGTTTGTCTTGCGGTGATAATAACAGGTGCTTCGCAAGCTCGAGGGCAATAGCATATATGCGTATTCTTAAGATAGTTTTTGTACAAAAAGTTTTAATATATGTATATCTATTATAATTTAACGCGTTTCGTAGCTATGGATAAATCAGTTTTTAAGTAAGATTAATTTTAAAGTAAATAAACAAGATTTCATTCTTTATTATGTGTTAGTTTGTGATTACAAAATTGACAATTAGTTACAATGGCTATATTTTTAAAAATGGTTATGCTGATATTTTGTTTGTGTATGACTTTTGCACTGTTTACGTTTATGTGACAGCGGCAGAATATCAACAAAGATTTCCTAATCGTAGGTTACCAAATGAACGAGCTCTTAGTAGTGTTTACTGAAGTACTAGACAACTTGGTAGGGTACCAAACAAATGTAACGAGGACGTCATATTGGTGAATTGCATAATGAGGAACTACATACGATAAAACATGGTGCCACGGCTAGTGCACGATAAATTTCTACTTGTCTTCCAATATCTTTACAACAGCTTAGAGAACTGAGCATGATCTTAGTTTATACCGTTTTCACTTCCAAGATGTTCAACCTTTGCAACCTAATGTCTACGTTGCTCGTGAAGAACTCTGTCAATAGATTTTTCGCAATCAAGATCTCCGTAACAAAAGTTTATTTACTCAGGTAGTTTATTTTAATAGAGATGGAATAACGAATAAAACAAGTTTTCATGTGTCGTCACCTATAGAGAAAAATGCACACGCAACTAAAGAAATTAATTTCTAGACGCGTTTTTTGGCGAATATTTGATGCGGTATCTTAAGAAACCAGCTGTTCCATTCGTAATTAAAAATCGTTTAACATTAGAGGACTACCATACATTACAAGAAACACTGTAATTGTTATTGGAGGACGTTCCGCAGAATTTGAAACGGGAAATATAGCTGCAACGGATTGGCGCGTCACGTCATTTTTGTAGAAGCGTTACTGCATTTTTAAATCAAGAGTTCCCAAACCGATATATAAGTTAAGTGGAGGCTCGGTTTCTTGGTTTGTTAGATCGCTTGATCTTAAACTCCTTGATCATTTTCTTTGGGGTTGCATGCAAATTTAAGTATATTCTATTGGGATAAACATAAAAAATCAACTAATTGGAGGAATTACAGAAATTATAGATTACATAGGGAACGATTAGGAGATTATACCAAACTCTGTTGATTCATTGTACGTGTAACGTTTCTGCGAAACGTCATATTAACGCGAAACGCGATATAATGGAATTCCGAGAATTCTACATGTTTTCGCTAATTAGTTATTCCGGAAATGTAATTAGTAACACTAAATTAAAGACATTACAAAATTTAAAAAGATGTCAAATACCGTGCGCGAGTGTTTAGTTTAAATTATAAATAGAGGAATTGCTTAATTAAAGGCTGTTATAAAAATTCTATAAGCTAATTACACAACCTAACGCAGATATTATCAGTTACTGTCTGAAATCAGGCAAGATTATTTTGGTAATTAATCATAAATAACAATCTCTGATGAATTAAATATTAGTTAATTAGTAAAAGCTAATTAAAAGCTATTTCGAAATATTGCGTCATGTTGTGCAAACGAATTTTTCAAAGCACATGTAATTGTTATCCATACTGATAAGATAGCAAACATAGAGAACCGTTCGACATGATGTTTGCGAAACAAAGAACCCGAACACTAAGTTAAGTATAAATAAGACACCTTCACCAGCTGCAAATCAGTCTTCGTATGAGACTCTGTATGGGACATTACCTAGTGCAAAGACCGTAAAAGCTTTTCTATAAAGTCAAGCTATTTTGTTATTAATTTTTTCAGCGAGATTGACGAAACTTCCCTGGGACCCGTCCAGTCTGTTAAAATCCTGATTGTCATTCATACCATAAAACTGTTGGGAGTCGCTGTATGCTGGAGATCAAAATACCGAAATTCCATAACGACGTTCTAGCCTTTGTTGCTCTGTAACGAAGATAAACCGAGTTTAGGATAATATAACCTCGGGAACTCTCGTAACTGAGCGCTTCTGATGTTCCCACCGCCGGATTAAAAACTAAACCGGGTCGATTACGAACAAGTTGCTCTGTAACTGTTCGTGAACGATGTCAAGCGCCCTTCAGCATTGTCGTCAGTTGAGTTGTAGCGATAGCAGACGCACGTCTACGCTGTACCGAGATCATTCACCGTACGAAACAGTCCGTCGGTTGCAGGTGTGTTGCTGGGTTTCGATCTGCAAACGACGCTTTTTCGGAAGAGACGCTTAGCGCTTGCTGTGTGGCATCCTTGGTCGCGAGTACCTGCTAGCGCCTCGCCTCCGACTGCCTCGGCACGAAGTACGCCCACGGCCGCCATTGAATGCGACGCGCTTATGTACAGACCTCGAAGCATACTGCCGATCCGTGCATTCATAGATACCAGGAGAACATAATTTGACCGAGTCGAGGAAATTTGTGCCCACCGCTCGTCCAAAGGCCGCATTAAATTCACTTCATTCGCCTGATGCGAATGCTGTCTTAATATACGTATGCGAGTAGTTGTAAATAATTTGCTTTGCCTGCTATCAGAGATTTATATTTACATTTATATTGTTACCGAACCAGCGTGATTCTAATTTTGAGTTCTGTTTATGTTATAATTATCAATTTATTTCTGTAAATAGATTATTGTTATTGCACATGCTTTTAATTCCGTGGACGACCGAAACGATCATTAATTAAAGTTTTTTTCATGGCCGAAGTTCGAATGACGTCATTTGCACAAATGAGTTCACCGTAAACTAGTTATTTCACAAAAATCCCGACCGACGAGAGCCTCCGGAACTTCTAAGAGCTTCGCTAAAAACCACCCCCACACGACTGAGCTATCACCAAGTAGAATGTAAATTCTTTATATTCTTCGAGGAATTTTCACTAAGAAGTGAATCGTAATATAGGAAGAGTCGAAATGTACATTTATAATAGGGATGACCGTTTTTTAAATATCCATGGAGATTGATTAATAAAATGTAAAACTGCACTCATTTGGAATACTAATTTATTTATAACTCTGAATCGCGATAAATTATGATACGTGTACATTTTCGCAACAAAATGACAAATATATTTGTATTTACTATGGATCTTGAATTGTGGAACACCCTGTATATATAGCGTATTCATCTTACTAGTAGATCTTCTGTTTTATTGCATCTAATTGATTTTGTGATGCACCGTTTGACCCGCGTTGCAATATCTGCATCTACGCTACTGGAATTAATCATACAATCGCAAGCGCTTATAAATTGAATCTGCGGTGTACTTCATTTTACATTTCTACGGTAAAGGATCCTCTGTTTATTTGCAACAATTATTGTAATTATAATTGCCTTTCATTTTAATTATCTCATGCTAAATGGTTTTATTATTTCAAAATAACTGTTTGAAGCCTGACAAATTAAAATTCATTGTATTGATTTTTGATTGTGTTCTAATTTATTATCTACAAAGATAGATGTGCATGAAGGTTAGCTAAAGTTAGAAAACGTTAGAAATAATTTTGTCTAAAATATTTGGAGCATTTATCTATTTTCCAATTTATGAATCCTACAATTAAATTATTTTATCATAGATTTGATATTAGTAGAAATTTTGCAGAATTTACAACAAAATACTATGTTTTGTATAAATTACTGCATGCAGACAAAAAGTCTGGATCAATTTTTTAACAATTTAATTAGTTAAATTCTAACATTATTTTCTTTAGACCGGTTGTACAGGTTGTTTATGATATCAAAGGGGCGAACTTTTATATAAAAATCATTCTCGCATCTTTAGCCCTACACGGGAGAGAGCAACTTCCCCAAAAATATTAAAGTGCTTTTAATTTCATATACAACTGTAAATTTTTTTTTAAATCAATCGATTGGTTTCCGAGAAATTGCTACTTAAAGTTAAAAATTAAAAAGTCAAGAAAACTAATGAAAACAAAAGAACATCACGTTACTGTCAAAGTCGCTCATTATTTCTGTAATGGTGTAAGTATTTATTGTTAAAAGTGGTCAAAATGGTGTATTCTAAAGAAGAAAGAATTTAATTAGTTGCAATTTGTTATCGAAGTAATGAACGTGCAAAAGCTACGGCAAGACTTTTCAATCAAAATCATCGAGATGAAAATGTAAGCCACCAATATGTAATGCAATTGATGGACAAATCTAAAATTGAGTTCTGTAAATAATCTCAAACATACAACTACAAGTCGACCAATTCGAAGTAAAGCTATTGAAGTCGCAATTTTTGGTCATTTGGAAATGAACCCCGCTCAATCTCTTAAACAATTATTGCAAGCCTGGGGTGTCTCACGTTCTAGCGTTTAAGAATTTTTAAAATTTTAAGAGTGACACTAGTTCAAAAATTGAACGAAGCTGATTCGTATCGACAGCTGCAATTTTGCAAACTTCTTAGCGAACAAAGTTCTTATTAGCCAAAATTTACATCATAATATATGATTTTAGAACGAGTGTAGTTTTATGTTGAACACTAAAGTGGATAAGTATAATTGGGTTAGAGAATGCCATATACAACGCATACAAAAATTAAGCATATGGGCTGGAATTTTGGGAGACTATTATTGGACCTTCTCTCATTGCCGATAGCGTAAATTGAGCATTTGATTTAGAATTGTTAGACAATAACAATGACCTTATGATAACTGAAATTTTGGAAAACGACAATAACTTTTTAGAAAACCAAATAACTTTTCAACAACATGGTACACTTAAACACTGTACTATTCAACTTCAACATCTTTTACGCGAGCGTTCTCCTAGGGTATGGATTGGTCAGAGGTGTGCAATAGAGTGTCCTCCTAGATTTCCTGACCTAACTCATTTAGATTTTTTTTGGGGGTATCTGAAATCAGTAGTTTGTCACTTAATCAGAAAATTTAGAAGAACTGCGACAAAGAATTGTTGCCGAATGCCGACAATTAACACCTGAAATATTTAGAAATATAAGACGTGAGGTTAAATCCAGATATTATTATTGTATTAATGTTATTGGCGATTATTTTGAGCAATAGGTCCGCTAGTTTTAACATTTCTGTCTTCTTATTACTTTTTTAATCATAAGTAGAAATTTCTCGGAAACAAATCAATCGATTTAAAATAAAAATTCACAGTTTTATACAAAATGAAAGGTTCTTTCAAACGAGGTGCAACTCGATATCCGATAACGTTTAAGACTTTCGGCGTGGTTGCTCCTCCTCACGCAGGATTAGCAATACAAGAATTACTTTTATACAAAAATTCATCTCCTTTGTTGTCAAAAATTACCTATTTTTGAATTTTTGCTGAAACTCTTATTTTGTCGCGTTTCTTGGGGCGGGGCAGAGAGAAATGGCGCCCAACGTGGGGCGCCATTTCTTTCTTGCGACGACCTTTCGGATAATTAATTGCTTTATGTTGAATAACTCAAGTTCTAACCTTTATCACTTAAGGTCGGTATAAGATATGTTTGCGTTAAACTAATTTCTAGTCCAATTGGCCTTCAGCGAGCTTATTTTTAGTCCGAGGTTTATTGGTGAATTTGAACGTGCTCGTTGTTAATAAGAAGGCAAATATTCAATGGCGTTGTTAAGATTCATATTCATGTAACTTAACAGGCTAATTTTAAAATCCATGAAATAACTAAGATAGGAAAATATTAAAGTCCATAATTTCATAAAGTTAAAATTAGATAGGAAATTAAGACAGGTAATTTTAAAATCCACTAAATACCTAGGACAGGAGCAGACTAAAATCCATAATTTTGTAAATTTAAAGTTAAGTAAGACACAGGTAAAGAATTTCATAATGCTAAACATAACTTATGTTACATTCAAACTAGCGACATACATAAATACCGATTAAGCTGAAATGCAAATAGATAATATTCTGCAAACTTGCAAGGTAACGAATTAAAAGATAACATATGTTTGCTTTCCTAAGGCGCAATAATCATCTTAAAACATGTAAATATACAATATATACAAAATTTTAGAGACCCAAACTTTGTTGAAGCTACCATTAGAAAAGCGTGTGTCTAATTAGGAGAACATTAAGAATTTAGAACATTACAAAGTTGTAAAAATGCATATGAGGAAACACATTACTGTAAATATTTTAAGTATTTTAGTATTTAAACTGTAAATTTTTAAAATAAAATTACTGATGCCTGAACTTTGTTTGAACGCAGTCCTGTAGTGTGTGCTTAGGAATTAATTGCACTTAATTAGTGAGTGAGTCCACTAATTAGCACTGCAGCCAGCCACAAATACAGCATTGTGTAGTCAACATCTAAAGTTCCCTGAAAATATCAAAGTCTATCTTCCACTTGACACTGGGTAGTGAATTCGAGGTGAAGTTGTTCTGAAGCAGTGCGAAGACGCTAGGGAAACGATTTTCAGTAGCGTCCCTAACAGGTGTTGTATAGCTACTTCCGAGTGTAGCTGTATATGATATTAATTCTATATGTTTTACTCCTGCCTGTATAACTAGGCAAATTCTAGGTTAAATAAACAAAACATTCAATTTTATACATATATTTACAACTGAGTACAATACTTTGACATGAAAACAGTGTGTTATTGTGTGTATTTTAATCGTGTGTGTCATGCACTTTGTATTGGTTGACATTAAGGATATATGAGGATGAGCACTAGGTAAGTTAAATTAATGCTCCTGAAGTAGGTAGATAATTGTATGTCGTAGTGTAGAAAAAGGAATTGAAAAACATACAAGGACCTTTCATACTACTTCCAAGTGTACAATTATGCATGCGTGTTTAAAATGAAAAACATTCAATAGCAAACACACATCAACTTTACCGATTGTCCTGATTATAACTAATCGCGATTGAAAAACGTTCATATCCCATTGTTTATAGCAAAACTCGGATCGGGGAGGAGTCCTATTGTAGAAGATTCTGCAGAGACATCGGCTTAGATAAATGATCGTAAACTTACTCTCTTACAGCACTTCGTAATGAGGGATGATAAAATATTTATGGATCGGAAGGAATATTATAAAGGCAAGGCTTGTATGAGAACAAAAGTTGTTCTGAATCTTCCTGCTTATATTGCAGTATTTATACTAAATTCATATCTTATAACTGTAAAATTATAAGATAAGGAATACGATAATTTAATTAAATGTAGAACGTGAACTTGTATGCCATCTATGTGTGGGGTTATGTTTTCATATATGATTTATTTACAATCTTAATTAAATATTACAGTTTTCTTTTTAGCATTAATAATTCCCTAATGGTATTAACTATTAATTAAATATCTTCAACCTTAAAATTATGATTTTTAATTGCGTGTCTTAAATTGATATCTTATAATAATTTATTAATTCATTTATTATTAAAAAGATTTTTATATTTCATGTTTATTAATTAATTTTACTTATTTTATAAATACAGAGTTATCACAAAAGAATGGTTGGTTTTTGAGCATGATTTAAATGAAAACAGCATTACTTACAGTTAATATTGTCTATTCATTGCAATCGTCGTATTTTAAACAGTTTTTTTTACATAACTAATAAACTAATAAATTTTTATATGTGCGCCATTAGTCGCTCGGCAAATATCCAATCAACAATCAAGTTCTGTTCAAACGTTAATTAACATATTTGCGTTAATGGTTGTCATTGCTTTAGTAATCCCGTTCTTTGAATAATGTACGTTTTAGCTATAAACAATGTCTTTGGTATACCCCCACAAGAAAAAGTCGTAAGGTGTCAGGTCTGGATTCCTTGGAGGCCAGAGTATAGGTCCTTGTCGGCCTATCCATCGATGTCCAAACTTTTCATTCAAAGCGTCTGTGACAAATGCACTAAAATGCTGAGCTGCACCATCTAGTTCGAAGTGAAGTTGTTGAATGTTTTCGAGTTCATCCAGCGGAGAAAAGTAATAATTGATTAACATATCGAAATACACGATTCCATTAATTTTCTTTCCTGCAAAGAAGAAAGGCCCTATTATACGACTTTTCGTCACACCACACTAAACATTCACTTTAGGCGAGTCGCGTCGTTTCTCAAAAATTTCAAGGGGGTTTTCAGATCCCCATATGCGTCAATTTTATCTGTTAAGACACTCATTGATATGGAATGTAGCTTCGTTTATAAAAATTATATCATCTAGAAATGATTGGGTTTCATTAATCTTGTTCAACATTTCAACAGCGAAATTGAAACGTTTTACACCATCATCAGGTTTCAATTCCTACAATAGCTGGATTTTATATGCATGTAATTTTAGTCTTTTGTGTAAAACTTTGTGAATTATTGTTTTTGGAATACCTAACTCTGGTCTTCGTCGAGATATGTACTTCTTAGCACTTCTGAGTGCAGATTGTCTAATTAGTGCAACCGTTTCATCTGATGGTCTACTAGTTGACCTTTGCTTCAGAATTGATCCAGTTTCTTCGAATTGTTTGTACCAACGTATGTTATTTTCATACGGCGGATCTTTTCTGTATTATCGTCGAAATGCACGTTGAACTGAAATTACGTACTTCAATTCAGCCAGCAACAAAACACACTTTGCTTTTTCTTTATCAGAAAACATAGCTACGCACAGCCGCTAACGAAACTAACCCAACTAACCTAACCTAACAAAACTATTGGGTTGGAGGCTAACAAGGATACCACTACAACATCTCAAAATTTACCTACTGTCTTCGTATGAATTATTGAAACCCCACCATTATTTTATGATAACTGTCACGGATTCTAGCTCAGTAGCTATGCAGTAGAGCAGGGGGGTATGGTGTAATCGGTGCAGGTATAAAGTTGTCAAGCATAACATTTCACGGCTGGTCTCTTCTCAGTTCGGACAACGTCAAAGTCGGCTTAAGGTAAACGTAAAAAAAAGAAAATACAGTAAAAAGCAAACAGGGAGCCAGTCGTTCACTATAAAAAAAGGAAAATCACAAAGAACACCCGAACAACAGGATGTTCTCTTATAATAAGTTTACTTACAGTACGAACTCGGCCTCTGGTACAGTAGACCTAATGAAACCTAAAGAAAAGTCAATCAGGAAAAGAAGGAAGTTCGGTGAAATTATAACAATATAATTTAACAAGTAATTAGGTATTTATTCAGATATCCAGAATTTTATCAGTCAGATATAATAACACTGATTTAGCAACAAGATAATAATAACAAAAAAATATATAACATAGTAAGTAATGATAAAGTGTTTATGTCCTGGTTAGGGACGCATTGATATTCAAATAGGATAAGTGAAATGCTTTTTATAGATCAAAGATAACATAGAATTATTCGCCGGTACCTTGTTTATAGTAAGTACGTTACAATACTAACTCAGCTCTAAATAGTTTAACGTCAGCATATAAATTAACTAGACTAGAACTATCTATTAAATGACATAAAAGGATAACATATAAGATAAAGTAAATGTAAATAATTAAAAAAGAATGTTAAGTATTTATCAAAAAAATAACTATAATAACAGCGTCAGTTTAATTTTACTACTAACAGTTAAGCT
>JAHWXV010390067.1:0-16135 GCA_024586415.1 Phrixothrix hirtus | reverse complement strand
ATTCGTCACGCATAGTGATGTTATTAAATTTAGATAATTTACAAAAGGAATTAGCGATAGATAACAATAGAATTTACATAAATTAGATGATTTGACACACAAAAAAAACAGCGGGAGCTAACAGGTTTCTTCAAAATCTTTTAGAAGTATTCCCTCAGAATCCCAAAGGATAGAGGACATTACCTTCTTTAGCGTTGAACTATTGTTGCTTTCTTAAGGCACGGTGAATTCATACGATATTATTCTATCGATTTCTTGTTTGAGAGAACATTACCGTAAATGGTCATAGTTTCTTCTCTAGTTACTGTGGAGTTGCTAACTTGCTAACTTTCTTGGTCCTTGTAAATCAATGAAAAATTCAGTGCCGCGACGTATTCTCTGTTCTTTTAGAGATATCAAAGGAAGATTCGGTACCCACCATGAAATAACTTTATTCATGTCAAAATGTATATGCAATTCGAAAACCGTCGGTTGCATCACAAATATAGCGAGGCGGTGATGCACACCCCATACTTTGCTCACCCTTATCTGACCAACGATCTAACACAGCTCATTTTTCTCATGTAAGTTATTCTGGAGGAGTTATATTGGATTAATTAATAATTTACTTTACGTCGTTGTGAGCGACTATGCTTTTATAAACTAACTGCATGCACAGAACAACAATGAATTTTGAATCCACTGAATACGAAATATTGCTTTCGTTTGAGTACTAAATTGAATTCTTATTAGGAACCACTTCAAATCGAATGAATTTCCAATTAACGTGTGCCAGTTACTTTAACACTTGCTTACTAAATAAAATCAAAATACGTTTTATATATGTGTTATAAGAAAATAGTAATCTCAAATATATAAAACCACAAACAATTAATTAAATGCTATCAAGTATTATCTACAAGTTAAATAGATATCAAGGTGTGTATTGTTGTCTGCTTCTTTTAGCAGCTATAAACAATTATAATAAATTTCTTAATTACGTACTTTAGTTACGTACTATTTGTTTGGATTTAGAATCAAGAAAACAAACTGATTCGAAACTGCATTGATCTTTATCAACCACCTCAGAATTAAAACTCTTCCTATAACAGATCTTAATATTTACAACCCGTACTGTTACCTAATGATGACCTTGGTCTAGACAAATGTTTACTTAGTCACCCTAGCGATCTCAACAAATAAATTTAATTAACGATTTACTTATATTTGAGCAAGTAAGGATAGAGAGTTACGATCTATACATTATTTGAAATTTTGAAATTAAATGAAATAAAATATTAAATCGACAATAATCACATTTACAGTATTAAATTACATAAATCCTTAAAAAACAAGTGCTGTTTATAAACCCTTCGACCGTTTCCCTTTTTAAACTACTGACAGGTAGTAAACAAGACATTGTGATATTTTATTTATATGCTTAAGGGAAAGAACTTCTGGTTTGTTTTGTTAAATTTATTTATTCAAATTAAAACAGAATTTTATTTTTAAAACTAATTATCTAACACACTTACGGTCAATTTTGGTTTTGGATTTTCTACGATGTTAAAATGCAATACTTCTTTCTCGCTATTCGATTTGCAGGTCAGCTGTTTTTAAAATGATTTATGTCTCCTATACATAATCCAATTCAAACTTGATGTCTTCTCTTCGAGATTTGCGCCTATGAACCTTGGATGTGATTTTTCTGTCACCTTAGATAAATTTACTTTACGTTGATATGTAAAATTTGGAAACTTTAATGATAGCATGACCCACACGAGTGTCACAAGTTAAATCATTTGCATCTTCTATTATCAACGGACCTTATGACTTGGTTTCGCTTGATTGATTCACCAGGAATACTCACGCACAAGCGAAAAGGTAAGCTGAAATTGCTTCCTCCGATAATATATTAACATTCCGACGGATATCCGACTACTGTATTTTCTAACAAATGGCTGATTCCAGATTTCAAAATTTTTGTTATCCTATTTGAAATAACGAACGTTACGTTTCTGTTAAAATCGAGGCTTTTTCCTTAACATTTTATAGCTTAGGCCCCGGTTTCTTTTTATGGTCGGCCAGAGGTGCTTCCCGTTTGGCGGTGTCTTTACTCTAAGTGATTTTATGTAAAATATTTCATTGCATAAGTCCGCTTTACTTAGGCCTTAGATATAGAAAACTCGTCTGAAAAATCTTTCCATCTACTATGTATTGAGAAGAAAGTTTCCGGTTTTGTCAAAGAAATAAAAGATCAAGGAAACCTTTTTTCTAGATGAAAAGACTAACCAAGAGTCTTGTAAGCTTTTATATAGTCATGACAGTACCCGCTACGATCCACAAAATATTTAACCAGTCCGGCAAAATGGATATGCAACAATTGAAGTTTTTGGATGAATTTCAGCTGAAGGATCCGGTGATTTAATTCAGGTCGGTGGACGGTTGAATGGAGATCAATACGTTCAAATTTTGAATAATCACAAGTTACCTGAAATTAGAGAACAGCTTTTGAGGCAACGAGTAGTGCTAGTCCAAGATAAATCTGGTTTAAAAATTTTTAATTGTCAATCCCTTGACGACCCCGGCTGTTTCACAAATTATTCAGTCATCCTAAAATTTTTAAATAATTAGATAATTCATTATCGCTTTCTAAAGTAGTCAACTTAAACATCATAAATGATAAATTTGAATTTTTAGTAACTAAAAGTGGGCCAAAATGAAATTCACTTTTAACTAGCACTGCATAAAGGTAATGGTGCCATCTACGTATAGCTATTCTGCGAATGTTATGGTATCTATGTCCAAACTAATTTTCTGCAAGCGTTTGAAAATATCGAACCATAGCGACTGTAAGAGTCAATTTGTGTAGTTCGATCAGATAAAATGTCTCTAATAAGTAACGTTCTTTAATTTTTTAGTTTATTATAAAATAAATTTAAACTGAATTTTCTATTCTAGTAAAAGCACAAAATTATTGCCAACATTCATTAACTTTTAAAAAGTAATGCCCCTTTAATTTAAAACTTATGCAATCTAAATTATTTCTAATTTAGCACAACCATAAAAATGTATTTATATTTTTAAAATAACATATTACATGGATTTCTGAAAGTAAGCACTATTTATCCAAAAATTGGCGAGGCATTTTATTTTATGACTAAATGATGTAAATTCTAGTTTCTACAGGTAGATAAGGTTTAAATAGAAAATAGAGACTTAATCTCAGTAATCCACCTTAAGACATATCAATAACATAAGTAGTTGTCACCCGACGTTCTGCTATGAAAATGTGAAATGGTTTTGTATCATTTAAAAGGGTGTTCAAATTTATTGATTATTATAAATTAATAAAAATATTAAATCGAAAATATGATGCTTATTGTCAATTCTATGCTCTTCACTATTTTTATATTCCGTACGTAGTATGACATATCTACATACATATATGATCTTAAAATATATAAATAAATTTCTATTGTGTTAAATTATAAATAATTTAGATATATAGATTTCAAATTAAAGAGACAGTAATTTGTTAAAGTTGGCAATAGTTTTATGCTTTTACTAGAATATAAAATATTAGTTGAATAATTTCTGTAAAAAATAAATGTTATAGAGCTGTAGTAAAATAAAGCTAAAATAACAGCTTTATAAAAGTAGAGTAGTTTAGTGAAGTACACCTTCTATGTCTATTATACGTATACAATGCGCTTAAGCAGTTATTTAAAGGGATTAACAAGGTATCGACAAACAACTTTGTTTCTCATAAAGTTACCTTCCTATTTACAACTTTGGAACCACAAATGCAAAATATGCCTACGTCAAGTCTGATTTAATAATGTGTAGACTGTACCTATGACTAACATATTAAATATTAAATGTTATTAGACAACAAGCGATTAAAAATGACTTTTCTACTCCATTAATTATCAAAACCTTTAATAAATACAAATACTGAAATGGTTCTTTCCTGTTCAATGAGGACCTATTGTATTGTATCCTATTTGCTATTGGCAGCGTGGTGCAAAAGGCCTAGGTTCTGACTATAGCCAATTTTAGTACAATTGTAGTAACAGCGAACTCCGCCTGTTATACGTTCGTTACCAATTTATAATGGTTTAATTTTGCTTTTTGCTTTATATTTGTAATTTAGTTTATTATTTATATTATGAAATTGTGGTTAAGATGGAGGTTATTTATTTAACCATTTCTTAACAAATTACAGATTAATTGTATTTTACAAAACCAATCCTAGATTTCTGTAGAGACGTCTCTAAAGTAAGTGTTTCAAGCAGCTTATGCCGCAGCTTCATGCGTACGCAATTGTGTCTTAAAAAATTATAAATTACCATGGAAATGTGATCGCAGATAACTCTAACTGCACAAAAATCAAAAAGTTTACCCAACACGGACTCTATTCACGAGGATATTGTTGAACTTTTTATTTATTCTTTACCACTTTCCCTGGAATACTCAAGGGAGCTTCCTCTTCTACTTATTTTAGACTTACATTCTTCTCTGTACATTGTATACTTAACACTCGCATTTTACAGGTACGTCTTTGAACTCGAGATACAATAAATATTTTTACAATAATCTATCGTCATCATACAGCTACAAGTAACTTCGATACACGTTTATCTTAGAAATATGTATATTCTGCATTGCAATTATTATCAGTTGAATTACCGCAGAGATCTTACTATTTTCGAATAAAGAAAACATTTGGAGACTTTAGTGTTTAAAAAAACCAACCAATTTATTAATTAGAAAACAAGAAATCATCTCAGTATCATTATTTTTAATACAATTAATTACAGAACGTTACCGTAGCAAAAAGCTAATTCAAAAATAATACAGTGAATAAAACAGAGAACGTTTCAAGATCATTGGTAATTTTCTATTTGTTTACAACCCATTCCCCTTCAGAAATCAATTGTAAATATATAGAATTAGACGCCACAAAGTATCTAGTATATATGATCTTATTAACATCTAATTGAAAATTATTATTTCTGATACATAATCTCATCTCATATTCAAATACCATATAAAACGACGGTTCATGTTGCTTTATCATTCAAATAAACACAAACTCGTTACCTCGGTATAATTATACAAGAAGACATTTGGCTGAGTAGGCCAGTTTATAGATAAACATCTTAAAATAGTTATCATTGATACTAAATACAAGAACTGAAACAATCAAGATTTCTATTAAAAATTGGCAGTTAAGAGGTTTGAGGAGATATTTAAACAAACGAATCAAGGTTTTTAGGAATTTCGTTTTAGCATTGACGAAAAATACATGAAATAAGCTTTAATAATTCTTCCAATGTGATTAATTTACAAAGTATAGTGACAACTTTATTGTCTATTAGAACAAACAGTAATATATTCTAGAATTTGCGAAAATTGTTCTGATTAAAAGCTAGGTAATTATAGGCTACTATAGTAATATATTTATGGGAAGATGAATATTAAATTGTATATATTTAAAATTTAATGCAATTAGGGATGTTTCATACACTTTTTTATCAAATAAATCATATTTATGATATTTTAGATATTTTATAATAATTATCTAAATAATGAGTATTTCCTTGATCAATGTAAGTAATTCTGGAAAAATTATCCTACTTTTGTACTAAAACAAATTTATAACCAAAGGATAATTCTACTAAAATAAAATTAATCTTCATGGAAATATTTTTTAGGAGCAATCATTTGACAAGGTTAACGATACATACATAAAATAAAAGCTCGTTTTTAGTAAAAAAAATAAGCTCGTTCTTACTAAAACATAAAGTAAACCATAAAAAACTGGGGTTCTCAGTTAAATTTATGTTAATGGTATTTTACGATGCAAAAAAAGGCATTGCTTCGGTTGTACTCGACTACAACGGAAAAGAATTGATGAATTGAAATGACTTTATTTCAATTACAAGAAAATACAAGATTGCCACAACAATTACCTAAATGGTTTTATATTACAAAGCAGTACGCTGTAGAAAATTCTATAAAAGGTCTCACGGAACATATCTGCCAAGTAGAAAAATGGAAGCGAGGGCATAGCCCTCATAAATATAAAATACAACACGGATGTTCTTACTTTTTATTATGTGGAAAAGAATGTTTGCGATATTCATCATTCTATTACCAAAATTTACAAAAATTGCACATATTTGTCGCCTTCTCATTAAATTTTTATGATCGACAGCTTTTTATCTTATGAAAGCATAAAATTTAGTATTACTTCTATTATCTTGAAGCTTAAAATTTATTATAAAAACAAAATAATAACCTCTACAGAAAAATTTGAATTTTCAGAATTAAATGTTTCTTCTGTGATTATTACATTATTAAAAGCAGCGTTGAGGAAAACCCCTTTATTGAACACAACATTAACTTGAACTCTGTCTTGTTTAATGTAATTTATTAGCTATAGATATTATAAAAGTATAACCTACTCTCACCCTCACTGTAGGTAAATATATGATCTGTATACATCGTATAATAAGTTAAATGTATCAAACAGTTTCCAAACATTTTGATGGTTACATAAATGAAAGTTCTCATTGGCTTATATAGCAAATGCAGTGTCGTATTTGCGGTAACGCAGTGTGAAATCCAACATTGAACACATGCCATATTTAATTAAAATGTTCCAAATATAAATTTTTCCATTGAACTTACCGCATTTACGGATATCATTTCTAATGAACACATTTTCCTGAGAAATTGATCATTTGGATATAATATTATAGCTAGATCAATATTCTCCTAGATGTGTATTATAATAATATATATTCTATTGATACTTGAAATACTAATTACAGTATTGGAATTGCTAATATTAAGCGATATCTTGTTGTATATCTAGACACCAAAACTAGTTAAATACGACGTAATTACTTGGCACTGAATAAGGTTTATCTGCATCGTTAACCTATTTTAGATTTTAATTTAGGTTTTAAATTTAATCAACTCTTCTACATTAAAGTAGCTAACTACTAATTCTTTTGAATATAACTAAACATAAATAACCTATTTATCTCTAACGAAAATAAAAGTGGATATAGGTGTACATTATTGCGTTACTGCACAACAGAAAATAAAAGCTGTTCGTAAATTTGAAGGATAAGTTTATTTTAGCACTATAGTTACTCTGAAACCTGAACAAGCAGATTGAAGCTACAATTAGAGTGAAATACGGAATTCAGTAAAAACATCACAACAAAGACACGATGAAATAAATCATTGTGTACAAAACATTGCGATGCAAAAGCTTGGGCGTGAAAGCTAGCGAAATGTCATAAACAAAAGTATAAAGTATAGAAATGTCGCAATAAAAGCAAAAAAGCTTATAAAGCCAACAAATTACCTTTCGTTTTTATATTCAAGCTATGGCTAGATTATAAATGAATTTACAGTGTTTAGAAGTTATTTTGAAATGATTTTATATGACCACTTTAATTCTAAGATTGTAAAACTATTTTATCAACATTTATCAAGAGACTTCTATTGGTAATTATAGAGACCTTCGGTTCGCATTACATTTATAACAAACCCAATAGAAAATTAATTCCTGTTCATTGCTAAATTTTAGTTAACGCCGTAAAAAAAATTAATGTACGTATGTTGAACACTTACCTAACCCTCAATTGCATCTACAGCAAAATCAACCTTGAAATATGACGCAAACACTTTTTATTAACGCTGTAGGTTTAAATCTAAAAGAATACGTTTATATCTAACTATAGTTAGTATTTCTTCAATTTGTTTATAAACGGCGAATGAATATAAGTTACGTAAATGAAGGAAAATATATTATGTCATGGATAATTCATTGATATTGTGGCAATATAGTTATATCAACTTCAACATTAATTTATTATAGAAGCCATATCACTTATTTAACAGAGTATGTTTACAATTTGGATGTAGCCAGTCTTGTTATTAATAAATATCAGGTTATCTGACTCAAATATGGCTACTTCAATCAACATGAAATGCAGATTCTGATTAAGAGTCACAAAATATACGAAATTTAATCCCTTGGCTACCAGAAAGCGGCTACATTAAGCCTGGATACAGTGATTCCGTTGACTCCCTCAGTTTCAGCTACTGTGGCCATTTTGCTTCACTGCAATTCTATTGAATCTGGAGTAGTTTCACCGCGAAACATCACATTTACACGGGACCTATGACTTTACTTCCTTATCCAAAGAAAAATCTGTTTTCTTTTTTAAACTTTTCTCAGAGAAGTCTATCGATCTCGATCTCGTTTGAACCCGCGTCCTTTGGGCGTAGAGGGCAACATGTTAACTACTACACAAATTAAGGTCGCCAAAGAAGGTCTCTTCGCGTACTTTTGAGGTTATGGTTGGACGTAGTTAAAAGATTCCACTTTTTATAAAAGGTTAGACTACAAATTTAACAGTAATGTACCTCCTCAATTTGTGTCTTTGTAGCTTTTATATCAGTAATGCAACCAATAATCTTTGAAAATCAGGTAATCTTAAAGCAGATTATATAAACATTTGTCATCAATTAGTTTCTGTTGACAGAACAAAATATTTGTGCAGAAACATTTTAAGGTTGCAATCACCTTGTTTACAAGTAGAATTAAACTTGAAAAGTCTTAAGTTAAATTTATTATTAACTTAAGGTAATTATATTGACCAACAGTCAATACGTTTTGGTACTGAAATTGGGCTGGTTTGACCTGCTAAGTACAAGTATAACGAAAAAAAGGCATCTGGACACTAGTTTTTTTGAAACAAACACTAACATCAAAATTAACTTATGAATGCTAACAACAAATGTAATTTTGATGTGCTATAATGCCCAATTAAACATTAAGAATAACAAATTACTGTGGAATAAACCATAAGAATAATGATACTTTGTGATTTTGCCAAGAAATGGGGGAAACTACAAAAATTTCAAGAATTAAATGTTTTAGACCTCCGTATTGCGTAAAGAGGTAATAAACGCCTGGAATGGTGGAATCAAATAATTTGTCAAATTCAACATGAGTCAATTGAAAAATTTAACGGTATATATTTGCAAACAACAACGAGCAGTTCCAGAAGAACGTAAACAAATATCAAACACAAAACTACACTAACTTTTCATGTTTTAAAGTGTACTGTGACACAGTTCGATTTAAACAACTTGTTGAAGCAGCTTTAATGATACAACAATAGCTGCAAAATTGCCTTTGAATTTGAAGTAAAATATACAAATTACATAGATTAATTTACAATTTTTATTTAAAGTTAAACTATAAAGTGGTGATCAATAATGGAACTTAATCTCAGGTAAGTAATCGGCCCTTGACCTTTGGCAGAACGTTATTTTTTTCTAAATTTTTCTAAAACCTGCTATGATTTTGTGCATAATTTAACGCACGTTTTTTCTGGGCTACATTTTTACTGTTTGATTAAAGTTTTAGTTGAAATTATTGTAATTCCGTTGTGAAAAAATGGATTAAACTTTAACTATATTTGGGGAATTAGATTCCGTCTCATTTATCTTACGAATTTAGTAAGAAAGGACAAATTAAATTTTTATCAAGTATATTTCTATAAAACCTAACACCTGCTATTTTTTGTACATTACGTAATTAATCATCAATTTGTTAGTTGGAAACTACACTTGATAGCTATTTTTATAAGAATTATATTAACCTGTCGCTTAATATGTATATTTTAATTCATATATAAATATTGTTTAACTTTAATAAATTTATTTCATGTAGTATTCCAATAGAGATAGCTTTGATGCATCCTGATTCAATGTGTGTTAGCGTAATTTGTATTGCAGGTCATCTTCGGCACTTCTGGTCCAATGTTCGCATAGTACACACGTATCTTTTGCTATCGTGAATTTTAACTTTGATAACCGCCGTTATGGAAGTTGAAATTACATCTATATCTCTTCGAATTTATTAATCATTAATTTTACTTAGCTTTGATGATTTTAGAAAATTCATTTTAGGATTGTGTACTGTAAAAACGACGGCATGACAAAAAGGGGGAAATAGTGATTTACTAATAGAAGTTATGTTCCTGAGGCTATAACTTTGTGATTAATTAGTTTCATATGCAGTAAGGATAAAATTGGAATTAGTAATTTGAGTCAGTAAGTGCATGCAAATTTTGTTTTTCTGCTGAGTTTGGTATTGGCCAACATGGCGTACCTTTTATGGTTGGGAGATGACAACTTTTGATTATTTGTATATTGCTTGTAAGCTTTGTATTGCGCATGTCTGGAGGATATCACGTTGAAATGTTGCCGCACTATTGATATTTGATCATTTTCATAACTTGAATCTAATTAATAATCGCATAACTTTCTCGTAGGGAATAACTTCGGTCGCGGTTAAATTTTGTCATGGGAATTATTTGATTTCTAAATTGGGTCGGTTTTATCTAAATTATTCATTATTAGGGTTGTTATTTGATTATCTTTTTATATATCGATTATTTGGCTCAAAATTATATTTCTGTCAAGTGTTTTAAATTGATTATTCAATTTTCTTATATTTTTTTTAGGATTTGCTTCATTATTTAATACATTAGTCTCGAACTAATTCAATCACCGGTGGTCATGCAATCAGTTCGATTCATTGTAAACCAATATCTTGGATTATGTTATTGATTCGTATAGTTGGAGATACTATATTTCATTATTATACTATTATTGCTTCTTAAAGATTACTCTTGGACAGAATTAAATTTGTCCCTTGGGAAGTAATTGCGTTCACAAATATCAATCTTATTTCTGCCTTTAAAAAATTTTACTGTTCGATGAGACAATGGTCTAAATACTGTCCTGTTTAGTTGTAGAGATGGTTTTTTTTCAGCTAGAGTATATCACTATCAGGTACCTGATTGAAAGTTCGACTACTGGCTGCCACTTCGCTTAGATTACTATCTGGGGAACATATTGTATTATATTCATACTTTAAATTTCAATTTGATTGTTAAAATTCAAAATTCACTAAGAAATTGTTATTTTGTAAATTACCGTGATTTATTCTTTTAATCAAATTATGCGGATATTGCTATAAATCTAATCTTTCAATCAGTGCTTCTAGGCCAAAACAGCGAATGCAACTCTAAAGAATATCATCCTTTATTATTTTAACATCTGCTTAACAGCTAAATTAGGCTGGCGCCAAAGGATGCAGATTGCACTTGCTGCTACAACCCTTATCCCCACTTCCCTGAGTTGTTATTTGCAGAACTACCCTTTCATAACGTTTCTTATTAAGAGCTGTAATTTGAAATTGTGCCTTGCCGCTCAATTTTTTTAAAGTTATGTAAATTCACGTAAAATAAATTTATTATATATTTTTTTAAGAACGTTACAATAATTCCGGCGATATTCCACCAATAACAGTGATAGTGCTATCCGTAGGGTCCTAAAATGTTTGAGGATTATTAGTATACATGTTTTCCTTCAGATAATCATTTAGGATAAGGTCTAAAGGCGTTAGGTCGTAAGATCTAGGTGGCCAGTTGACATTTCTTGTTCGTGAGATTTTTCGCTCTAGAAATCGCCCTCATAAAAATCCAATATTTCGTTCGCTATATGTGCATATGTGCACCATGCGATACTATACCATCCAAATTGTACCAGCACAAGTCATGGTTCCGGACCAAGCACCTGTAGCAGTTAACGCTGTGCCAGCTTCATTTTCGAAAAAGTATTGGCCAATAACGCCTCAACACCAAAAACTACACCACACAGTGCTCCGCTGGGGGTGCATTGGCTTTTTCAGTATTTGGCACGAATTTATCTAACCTCATATCCTTCAATTTTGTTTGTTTACAAAACCCTCAAGGTAAAAATTGTTTCATCACTAACCCTAACCTTGTTGAATAACATTCCCATTTTCTGGTTTACTAGCTAATGTCCAGGTTTATCGGGCGTTCAACCATCACCGGTAACGCTACAGCAAATGAAGCGTGGTTCATTGAAAGCTTTCGCGATTGAATCCTTAAAATCAGGAATCCAGTGGGCGACTGTTCTCTAGTCTTTTATTTCTGAATGGGGTTAGTTTACGAGGAACCCCACTAACATATAGATGTTCGGACTAATCTCTAAAGCGGAGACAGACACTCCTATGCTAATGTAGGTATGGTAGTTAACTATGCGAAACGCTTCAGGCGTAATATCTTAACACTCTTCCTGTATATAAGGTAGTCTCTAACTAGTTCACAGGCATTGTCGGCCAGAAAATACTCCACTACAACTATTGTAGTTAAAGATTATTACTGAAGGGGGCCAAAAGTGGATTTATCCTGTACATAAAGAATTTTTTAGTTTTTGTAGAATGATATGTTAATTTAACTAAACGTTAGATCGGCGGAATACTTGAGTTGGTGTGATTTTCTATAGCAAAGAAATGCCACTATTGTTAACAATTTTTAGGATTATGGAATACACTACTGGAATAAAACAAAATATGCACTAAATCATATTTATAAGACCAACTTAAAGCCTGCAGATCAGATATATAAAATTTTGAAGATAGAAATAAGCGATTCTCATAGCTAAGATAAAAATAAGTAACTGGAAGTATGACACAGGTTTAAACTACTAAAATTAAAATTGATAACTGAAACGTTCTTTAGTTTTTAATTATTTGTAACTTTACAAGAGGATTTGATGTAAGCACGAATTCATGCTATTTAGACAATGAATTTACAAATTTAGTTATAGTTCCTGAAATACCTTTAATTTCAAATCTGACTCTGTTTGTAGAGTGCGAGACACATTTCAAATTTAAGAAGAACCCTAGTGTAATGGAACATGTTCAAATATATTTTGAGTAATAAATAGCTTCAATTCTTAACGATGTTATCTCTTTTTTACGCAGACAAATTTTAAATATGAAATTGAGCGCCTCTAACATAAAACCAGTTATTAGTTAGTTGAGAACAAGTCTTTGTATAAAGCCAAGGATCTAAAACTATGTCGTAAGCTTTCAAATTAAGGATTCTCTTAATAAATTCAAAGATCTATTTGTGCATGTCCTGCAGATAAAATTAAAGGTATTCTTAAGGTTCTTAATTTATACGATACTAATATTCAGTATACTGTAGAATTGGAACATCAAAACAGCATTTCCGTTTCAAATGCTGAGTTGTTCAGAAATTATTAAAACGAAATTTTAGTTGACTTTTATATTAAATCTGCTAGTTCTTGTAGATCTATTAACTTTTTTCACATCATCCTTTACATGGTAAAAGATATCTCATTTTAGGACTATTGTATACTGTTGCAAAAGTTGTTTATTCTTCGTTATTAAAGCAAAGCTTATATAAATTAACTAATATTTTGATTAATACATAGCTATTTTCCAAAACAATTTGCATATAAATTACCAGTTGGTAATAACATGTCATTATTTAAATTTCAGTTCACCGTGGGCTACGAAAAAGAATCCATCTTGGCTTAATCCATTACCAATAATAATTATCTGTCAAATTGACAGTTTGAGTTTGTCGTATTTTATCATGAATTGGTTTTGTAATTTGTTGTTGTGAAATAATACATTACAGTAATAAAAGTTTAATAACAGCCTAAGTCACCCAACACTTAGCAACACGTTTACCAGAATTTGTTTTAATAACAAATTTCCTCCAACCTAATTTCCTGACATTATTATAAATAATTAGCAGGTTATGTATTGGCTTTGACTGTCGTGAGTGTGTTCAAGCTGCGCTCTATGAAAAAGTTTTGTAGCTCACTGGGAATTGAAATTTATATGATCGCATGTTATAATCCAAGGAAAGCACGTTAATAATGAAAATTCTTGTCTATCTTATAAAGGGTTAGCGTATAATGGTCAAATTAGTTACAAAATTGAGAAAATATTTAAAAGGGTTCAAAAATTAAAAACAGTTACTTACTATTTTAATTCTATTCTTAAAGTTTTTCAAACCTAGAATGCTTAGCTAATATTGGACAGATATTAGTTTGGCTTAAGACTAGGCGCGCTTTACACAGGTGCGACTGCAAGCTTAATTGAAAGAGTTGTGCAGTTCCTATTTATGGTAATTTTGATTTGATCACAGCATTATTTTTGATGATTTCAAAATTTCAAGTTACTTTAGCAATTATAACGGAAGACTTTTCCTTAAGTATTTGATATAATGGAGAATAAAGGTACTGAGTTTTAAATCAGACAGAAATTTATGAAGTAATAGTTAAAATTCATTTAATTTATGTAATTTAGATAACTAATGTCTTAGTTAAAGCTGTTGTTAGATCTTCGTAGTTAACATTTAATAAAATTACTCAGTGCTCACATTAGAATACTGGAATAAGCTATTACTTATTTCAAATTTCTAAAATGTTACTTTAAGTAGAAATTACCTAACAGGATTTCTAAGTTAAAAGCTAAGTTCATAGACTATAAAATAAATATTTATCAAAGTTGAAATGTATTTAAAACCCGGGTTTGGACATATAGTCCATAATGTAAAATAAACCAAAAGTTGTAGGTACAAATTCAAATTGTATATTCAATAGGGAAAGGGTCAAGCAGCAGTAAACTCGTAAAGCAGGACATCTTACGGAACTTATGGTGACATATTATTTACTAACTAAAGCTGTAAAACTTGAGAAGTTTGCAAAACAGGCACAAAGATCTAACGGAAGCCCAACGGTTTTCTGACACTACACACAATCAGCAGTTTAAGATTTTAGATACTTTGATTGGTCAATGCAATAACGGAAGGGGAAATTAAAAAAGTTATAAATGCAGAACGTTACAAGAAAAACCATCTTACTTACATCGAACACGCGGTTGTATATTAAGCAACCAGTGGCAGCTTCGCAAGTAGATTATTTTGGTGGTAAATGTATAAATTATGAAAAACACTTTACTCTCAAACTTATCCAAGTATTTGAAAAATATAATACCTCTGATTGGTAACCGGCAGCAAAATTATGGTTTTACGGAAGCACCGTCAAGAAATTTATAAAATTCAATTTAGCTTTATAGAACGGAGTTTCGTGAAAATTGCGCATCTCACAGGAAGTAAAACTTGAACAGTTACTATCCAGAACATTAATTGACAAGGAAATCAAATCATATATCCAATTTTGTTTTAAAAGGAAATGAACAGAAAGAAGATATGTTATCTACCAATCGAATGATAGTATGAAAATGAAATCTTACTACATAAGTGAAAATTTTTAAGTTTTAAAAACTAATAATTTTTAAACGAAGCTTTAACAAATTTTAACATCATTTAATGTAACGTAAATATATTGTAAAATTTAAATGTAACTAATTTTTATATCTGAAGTGTAGATCCCTTTAGAAAGAGCTATGTAACAGCATAGTTTTAGGAAAAATACAGATTAAAAACATTTATCCTAACAGGTTATTCTATTTGTTTACATAATTGTATCTGTAGTAAATTCGATTTCTATTTTGTAGATGTAAGCATTTTAGTTGAAATTTTTTATATAGTAGTTTCAAAATTGAAATTTAATAAATGGACTGAACACATTATGCTTTGGTATTCATCAAGTATATAATCATATGTCGTAAATAAAATTTTTGGTATGACCCAAAAATTTAAAAGAGTAAATATTGAAAAGGAAGTTTAAATGGATTACTTCCAGGTAAGATTTTAGGAGTAGAGAAATTTCATTGTCCGAATATAACGGGTTTATCGCTCAGGCTTATTATCAATAATAAAGTCTGCAAACAACTCGGTTATCTACAATTCTAAAATTTAATAATTGCGTAACTTTACCGGGCAATACAGTATTTTATTCCACTTGCTCGCACTGGCAAATCAGATAATCAACACTGTATAATTGTTTTTGATCCTTAGGTTTGCTTAATTTTCACTTACTGCAATGTTTAGCATATTATGCATATTTGTTATATTTTAATATGAGCGGTATGGTTTTACATCATTTTAATGTCACCGCAGCTTTATATAGTAATCACAAAATATAGACAAATACTATTTATAAAGATTTGTTTTAACGGATAAAAGGTATGCCAATAACATATACACTGCCTCAAAAAAGTCTGTGAACACCCTGCCAGCATAGCATACTTAAGACTATTATGGCCAGAAATGATTTTTGTTTTTTAAAGTAATAAACA
>JAHWXV010390063.1:0-10633 GCA_024586415.1 Phrixothrix hirtus | reverse complement strand
ATATATATATATATATATATATATATATATATATATATATATATATATATATAACTATAACGTTCATAGATGCGTGGGCAAAGCGATTAGAGTATTATATAACTTAGAGAGGAAGATTTTTGTGGTATGTATACGAACTAATTAGGCACAAAACAAACTATGCACTTCATTTCTGTTTATTCAAGTTTTAATGCATATTTTAATTGCAGGCCACTAACAAAAGAGAAAAGCTATGAATTTACTGAAATGCATCGTGGAGTCACAATAGTCGTCATTATACGTATTGTGTGTGTGCTTGAAACTGAACGTTTTTAATAATGCAATCCTGTATGTACAGCTATAATACTTATTATAAATATAAAGGCATATAAAATTCTAAATCATTACTGTTCTAAATACATGTTTTATAAAAATGAATTATACATTAAATTGTTGTTATCGTATGTTACACATTTATTTAAATTCTATTGATAATAAAAATTTATCAGTGATAGCTGTTTAAATATTATAATTTTTTTAAAATGTATTAGTTAATCAATTTTAAAATCAAACTAATGTAATGAAAATTGATAAGCACTTCCCTTATATAATAACAATTTAAAATGTTTGCGGTATTAGCAAAATGTAGTTGAATAAATCTTGTGTCCGGTTTAATAACAATTCACCAGTAACCATTGATGTTTGTATATTTATAATTCGAACCAGTGACGCCTCGTTAGGGGCGATAAGGCAAGCTAATCCATACTAAACAAAACGGACAACCAAAGATTGTCATTTTTATTTTATAGATATTTTTTTAAATTACTTATCTTAATTTTTCAAAGCAAAATCATTTTTGTGCAAAATTATTTATTTCTCAACATGTAATTATGTTTATCATATGCAATGATCATGTGAAATATAAACCTATGCCTTGATAATCAGGTACGACCAAGGGTATTCTGGTTAATGTGTACTATAGAAGGTTGGCTAAATGTAAAGATTACGATCTATGCTTCGCGATGTTCACAATGCCACAATGCCTGTTTCAGTTATGTTGCAACTTATTGCATTTAATTTCGGCTGAAGAGAAACTTACCAACTTTGTGTTTCTATTACTAGCCTATTCTACTGTTAAATTTTAACTGCGCTTTTTCGATCCTTATTTTAATGTTTGTAATTTATATAATCACGATTGTTAAATGCGTTTCTTTAAAATAATTACAGATTTTTGAAACAAAGTTGGATATTGCAGTTTCTTAATGGTAAAATGTTATAAATTGTGGTAATAAAAGAGAACAATCTCTTTGAAATATCCCAGGATGCTTGTAAAAATGTTTGATTATAGCTAAAATGGCAAGACAAAAGAACGGTAGGTTTCTTTCAGAGATTGACGTGATTAACGTAAACACAATTCACAACAAACCGGTGTAATTAATAAATATTATTATATAACATTCACAAAAATACAATAATCCTATAAGATAGTGAAATCTTTTTATAATATGTCGAGATAAATTTGAATTAGCTATCGTAAGTAGCTATTAATAAACAAAGTTTCTTTTAACTTTTAACTCAATAGGTAGATGTCTAGTGAAATAATTTCTAATACCAGCAATTACAAGATACGTATATAAATGGGAAATCAGACCTTGCTTAGCTTACATTTGATAACATAAGAAATTATAATTAAAGAAGTATTATTACTACAGAAATGAAGTAAAGCAATAAAAGTTGCGAATTACTTATTAATGTAGATAATTTAACATTTATCACTTGATATTTGTTTTTCGTACTTGTTTCAAAAGTTGTGTCGATAAAAAGTATTTGAAACCAGATGTAGATCCAAGGTTAAGAATACATCGGTACCAGTTTATCAACTAGGATCTTAGTTACGATTAAAACTAATTTCTACCATTCCATATCTGGTTTGACAATTTACTTCACTTCCAATACATAAAAAGACAACAATCAAACCTGTAATGTGTGGATTAACAAAATAATCTTTAGCAACAAAAAACATACCTGTACAAGCTTTAAAAAAATCAACTGCCAATTAAATCATGACTTAGATAGATTTATAAATTTAAATGTAATATTATGGCAGAGTGGCAGTTAGATTATTTCGCTGCCATGATATATTAATTCTTCTTAAAGAAAAATGCGCGATAAACCTTACGCTTCGTGTTCACATTTCTTTCTCAGTCAAAATCTTAACTATATTATTAACTTTCAACAAATCACTTAGTGAATTTAATAAACATGAAATAAAGTTTACTAGAATTTTACCAAGGTGGAAGAGCAGTTAGAATTTATAAAGTTATTTCAATATAAAAAAGAAAGGGTAAATTATTAATGAAATGAGTAAATTTATCACTAAAATAAATTAAATCAAATGAATTTATTACCAAAGTACTATAAAACGAAATGATTGGAAAATTATTCATTACAATATATAAATATCAAATGTAGTAAATGCAAGAAAATGATATTAATGAGTACAGAATGTATAAGTATTAAAATAGATATTGACAGATATCAATTTTGGGATTTGTAACTATTTTTATCAAAACCCAATTTTATTTATTAAAAAATACAAAATTCCAGATCGGCAAGCCGTGTTGGGGTGGGGTTATGGAGTGATGTTCACACATGAACTCTACATTAATTAAAGGCATATCTTAATATGTACAGTACCATCTAGTATTTAAAAATGAAGTTAAACGTCAATATAAAATAGAAAACTGTACTACCAAATGGAATATTTAACTGGTTTCAAAACATAAACATATCTGTAAACAAAACAAACATAAAACACAACTACAGGCACAGAGCACCACATAGTCTACATTCAAATTAAATTCATATTGATAACAACCTTATCAGCCAAATTTCCAGATAAAAATGATACGTGAAGCAGTATAAATCGCCCACAGAATATAAAGCAAACCAGAACATTCTCAGCTTTCAAAGCCTTAACTTTAAAATCCCTCTACTTTCCGATTCATAAATATTTTTGCTACGTCCTCATTAAGAGTTTCTTTTGGAAGTTGAAATCATTGGACCTACTTCGGGACGAATACTTTGACTAGAATCTTCTGGTTCTAATGTAAACCGCAGTGCGTTTTACGGAGTCGTATTAGAAATTTTCTCTCCATGTAGAAGTCTACTATAAACATTGGTATTCGGATGTTTTCCGATAACATTAGTTATAGCCAGAAAAACCAATAAAAGTAATGTATGTATACAAAAGAACGTCTTTCATTGTATGACATACATTACCGAACCTTCAAAGGCCGTCGGATGTTTCTCGATTATCATTTTCAATCTACGATACAAAACTGACTAGCTATATTCTACCATTATTAACACAAATTGCCTAGCGGGATACCCCTTATATCCTCAATGACTTTTATTGATACAAATTGCATGACACAACTGATTAAATCACCCGCCATAATACACGATGTATTACATGTCAAAATACTGTATAGAATATAGCATAGCACTACTCGTAGTATAGCATGTAAATATTTGTATATAAGAATGAATTTTAATAGATGTATAAAAACGCATGTTTTTTTATTTAATTTAAATACACATCAAATAGCTAACCTATAAATAGCCTACTTATACAGGTAGGAGTGCAATACAAATATCGTGGTAGTGATATACACCTACACTCAAAGATAGCTATATAATAAATACTGTGGAACCTTCCAACAATGATCCAATCCGAACGCATCATGAATCTCCGTCTGAAAACAAGTTAGCTGAATGCCAATTGAACTAAAAATTGATCCAATACAAACATGTCTTATATCAACCTTAAGTTATAAAGATTAAAGGTTAATCTATTCAATGCAAAGCAATTGATCAACCGAAAGTTCGTTGCAGTATGTATGTACTTCAAAGAGTGCAACTTCGATTAAAATTGTTTATTTTTTAAACAGCCTCACATTTAAATGTAATAGGTTGTATGGTGTGCTTAGTAAAACTGTCCATGATACGTTTCGGTACCTGTAAATATTAATTCCTGCATTCGAATTTTTATTTCGCTAATATTTTGATTTTGTTAGAAATACTTTTTTATCACCCCCATAACAAATAATCTGTAGCAGAAATACTCGGTTACCGAATTGACCAGCAATATTTACCAGATTTAAAATTAAACATCTATCAAAATGTTGGTGAAATAAATCAATTCCTTCTTTTGCTTTATAAGTCGTTGCTTCATCTTGTTGAGACTATACACCATTAATATCGACTTCAATTATTTGTGTTCCAGGAGGAATTATTGGATATGCCACAGCATCTTTAGCTATTTAGTATGACACTAGATCATTTCCCTTGAAGAAGTAGGGGCTTATAGTTCCCTTTAACTTTATTGTGCACCATATAGAAACCGACTATGGTCGAGCCAATGCGATGGATTTGATTATTAGTAAATCTTTTTAGGAACACTGTCAATTTTAAATGGAATTGAATATTTATATTATTTTTAATTTTAAGTGTTGACTTCAACATTGAATATATTGACAAGGTAGAAAATTTAAAGCTTTTGATTTAAATTTGCAGTATGCAAGTAAGGCATATTCATTAATAGTGCTTACTGAATTTTTATTACACCAAGCAGAAAAATGTTATATTCTTTGCAGTATCAATTTGATGATTTGGCTGCTAATAAATTAATTCCACTTTTGGTGACTTCTTATATGTCCTGGTGTCTCCATTTCACTAAATAGCTATTGGTATCTATAAAATGTGTAATTTAGATAAATATGTATCTTAAAGTAACTACATTTAGATGTTTATATATACCACCAATTGAAATAAAACGAATTTTCTAACGCAATTTCTTTATTTACACCATGATTTAAACAAATTAATAATTATTCTCGATTTTAAAGTTAGGTACTATTACTATACTGACATTACTTAGTAATATTATTATAATTAATTTTAAAATAAATTACATTAAAAATATTCAATCCATACACGCACCAGCAAATGTATTTTAAATTTTAATATTCAGCAATTAAATTAAGGACAATATTGTGCTATTTAAAAATGTTTATGCTCCTACATTGCTTTATCGAGGTTTTAAAAGGTTTATCTAAAATACTAAAATTTGCATTCGAATTTTATCACGCATACAAACCTACTGTTTTCTTGATGTAACTTTAATAATTCTTAGAAATATGGCTCTTGAATATCGCAAATAATTTATTTTTAAAATATTGATATAGATTAATCAAATTTCATTTGAATGTTAGCTTTATAAATACCTAAACGATTAATAATGATAACATGCTAGATGATAACTAATAAAAATTGATTTTATAAGTTCATGTTATATTTTTTGTTACAAGAATGCCAACCTCGTTTATTCAACCTTAAATTACTAAAATTCCTAAAATGCGTAAACATTAAAATAATTGGTACTAAAAAATAGTTCATTTTAAAAAACCATTTTAATATATCAGAATTATACAGAAGTCGGCACAAAAATTTTGTGTATCACACGTCCAGAAAGGCTTTTGCAAGTACTCGTAATTTGCCGGCCTCGGCTTTGCAAAAGCTAACTTTCTTGTGATACAAATAACTATTACGAATTCGTTTTCCTACTTTGATGGTGATGTTAGTTAAAGCACAGATGACGAATACAAATGGCTTGCCTTTATGGGAAATAAGTTCGCTAGTTTTGATAAGTATTAAAACGAACTGACGGAACGGATTACCTAATTTGCGCGTATGGACCAGTGTACTGTTTAAAATTTGGTGTAGCATAAGTATATATATTTGTACATGCATATACTTCGTTTTGGTTAACTTTAAAATATTTTATGTGGGGCTTTAATTTTGTTTTACGAAATAACATTGAATGAATTATCTGCAATAGGTATCTGTAGTTAAACCAATAAAAATAATTGTAATTAGTAATAAGAACAATTTTTTGAATGAATAATAATAATCAAAATTATCGATATGAATTATTCCTGGAACAAGGTGTTCTTCTTGCACAGCATTAGTTTAGTAAGTATTTCCACTCTTCTAAATAGACTTGCTATTTAAAAGATAAAGCACGAGTTCGTTAACTTGTGGTTTAACTTTATTTGGATTATTACTCTCTATTAATGGTGATTCTTAATAAGTTGTTTTGAAATGGAATTTACATGTAATGAGTATACGGATATGCACCTTATGTATGGACTTGCCTTATTCAAAGCAACAAAGGCCAAAAGGCCATACGTAGAGTGGTTTCGTAACTACAGGCTTCCCGATTGAAAATTATTTGAAAAAGTAGACCAAGGATAAAGAGAGCCTGGTAATACGTTATTTAAGGCAATATTCATGGTTAATAAATTGTCTTTGATATTTTAGGAAGAACATGGAAACATAATAGTAATTCAGCTATTCAAAGGACAATTCGTACTGTTCAATTAGAAGAAAATATTTTAAACGCCATAAATGGAGATCCATCGACTACCGTTAAAAAATTAGCAATACAGCTTGATTCCTGTAAATCAAGCAGACAAATTATGTCCTTATATCCAAAAAATACATTCCCTCATTCCCAACAAATTTCAAACTGGTTTTTAGAACAGCGCCCATAATTTACATGTATGGACCGATGAAAACCCTCGTGCCAAAATTGAAATCTATCATCAGCATCATTTGAAATGAGAAATGTGGGGGGGGGGAGAATTATAGAAACATATTTGGTAGGTCCATTCATATTACCTACAAGATTAAATGGAGAACTTTATTTAGATGTCCTACAAAATAATTTAACTCCGTTACTAGAAGATATTCCTCTAATAACTAGGCGTGGTTCATGCATGACGAATCACCACCTCATTTTAACTTGGCGGTTTGAGCGCATTTAAAGAGGGTATATCCAAACCAATCACTAAGTCTATCGAGAAGGACCTATTTTTTGATCTTCTCGGTTACATGTCCAAAATCCTTTGGATTTTTGCTTATGTGAGGCCCTAAAACACTTGGTCTATTCTACTCTGATGGAAACTAGACATGAAGTCTTATAAAAAACTTAGTTTGACTGTGGTGATATACATACCGATGCTGTTTTGTTGAGGAGGGAATGTATTAGAGTTCAGGGGCATCATACGGAACCTACTCATGAAATTAATTAAGATTTCCTTTTATTAATAATATTACTTAGTTGTTTTTGTAAGATCATTCATTTTTTAAATAAAAGATGTTACGAAAAGTGGTTAGCGTCCGCAACTTGGCATCTTGTGAAGAATTAATTCATGTTTGAAAGGAGTAGCCAGCCTCAACCACTCCGATCACGAAAAAAGGTTTTGAACTTTCAACGGGTGTTTATTAATTCCTCTAGATGCTTTGATTTTCTTTTCAAGGGAATTCCCAGCCTCAAACACCGTATTTGATAAGCTTTGGACCTTGAAATGGGTCGCAGTGAGCAAAGCAAGAACTCAGATTTATGACTCGTGTATGTCTACAAATCTACATATTTATATACACCTTTCAGTTGTGACGTTTTATGACACAGTGGTTTAAAGTACAGCTTTTTTTCTGTTTTCTATTTTTTACAATAATTATAAATTGTCTGTTACATAAAATTGTTATTTTCTAATATTTACTTAATTGAATTGGAATTTAAAGTCTTATCACAGTCTGTATCTTTTTAAATTAATTTATAATTTTGGCCGTGTGTTATCCTTATTTTTTATCTTAAGCTTGGGCCTTTTTAGTTTATAATAAAATAAAAGAATGACACAGAAATTTTCTGCTAATTAAATTTGTTGCATATTAATTATTGCGGATGTGCTTAGTTGACTTTCATAATTTCTAATCTATCTTCTTTAAGTTACCTACATATTTGAACTGTGATATGACCTTTCAATTCCTATTATAAAATTTGGTTTAGAATATTTTCCTTTTCTAGGGATTACCTATACGTACATATTTCAAGTATATTGTTTAGACATATGTCAACCTTAACTCCTTGCTACATTTTAAAGTTTACAAATTATACATTTCATCCATCCCGTACGTGGCTCTTATCTCTGGTTCCTGTTAAGATATGAATCTTAACAAAATATAACTTTTATAATTCCTAGAAAACGGCTCATATTAAGGATACTAATCAATACTGCTTTTATTTATTTTAATATGGCAGAGAATCTAGCGACATATTTGAAATGGAAAAAAATCTTGACGACAAAACAATTAGGGGCGGAGCATTTGAAATCCGACAGATTGCAAACATTTGCGTGGACATCTTGTATACTGAATCATAATCATGACTTGTTGTAATTAATAACTTAGAAATACTATTACAATTTCATTAAAGGTGATGCCAACACAAATTTGAAGTGTCAGTATTAATTATGATAGATACTGTTCTTTAATACTGCTGATTGATATCTAAAACTAAATATGACCCTTAAGGTGCTTTTAGACGGACCGATCAGTTGTCCGTGCAGTTTCAGTTTCAGCTGGCGTTTTAGTTCAGTTGAAAGTATAGGTCATATTTACACGATCAGTTCAGTCTTCAGTTACCGTTTGATAATAGTGAAATGAACAGTAATGGATGATGAAAGAGAAATGGTTATTATTGCTACAGTCGTAGCTTTAACCATAAAAAAAGGAACCCCTGTATATTTAGAAAAGTTCTGTAATAAAGCTCTGATCTTGTGTCATCACCAAGAATAAAAATGTATATATATTCACGTGCACTTGCATACTGATTCGCTGTAAAGTTAAGCTTGCAACTGATACAATAACTGATGATATTTCCATCGAGCGGCATTTCAGTTTCAGTTTCCGTTAAACAGTTCCAATTTTAGGTTTACACATCAGTTTAGCTGAAACGCTAACTGAAACTGAAACTAAACAGACAAATTATCGGATCGTCTAAAAGAACCCTTGGAGCAAACGCGCTTGACATTGTCGAGTCAGTTGCTTTTCACAGCGCAAAAATAAATGGCATTCGGTGGTATTAAGCTCTTTTATAAGGTGCAATTAAAGTAAGTTTCTTTTCATTTTGTAAATTAAACTATGCCTCTGTGAAATGTGTATAAATGTAAATATCAGTGAAAAACTGAGAAAAATTAGAATAACCAAGTATTTTTATTTAAATTTTCCAACCAAAATCGTTCTTCGAAAAGATTTAAGAAGCAGGTTGAGTTTCGAATACTAAACATTTATTCCTGCACTGACGCTCTTGCATTTCCATCACAATATCCGTAAATAAAGTGAATGTCGGCATATTCTCTATTTCAATAAAAAAGTCATTTCAAATTACCTTTAAATTGTGTAACCTTAAATAACGTGTACCAAAATAATATGACAACTAAACGTCAAAGACTAAACAATGACACAATAATAAAACACTAATAAAACTACTAGAATAATTTATAGTAAACTGGTTGCTGCTCATAGTCACTTAAGTATTGACTTTTCGACAAAAGTGTATAGAGCATTTTCGACTTAAAATTGGCAAAGGAACACGATCCTAAGTTATGTCCATCGAGTCACAGGACACCCTGTATATGTAATTATTTAGATAACAGCCTAGTATAAATTGTAATAATATATATATATATATAAATATCACACGAGGTGTGATAAAAAAATAGGTTAAATGAATTTATTACGAACAAAGTAATATTTTTTTAATTCAAATCGGAATGAATTTCCCTCAAAGTACTCTTCTTGGCTAGCGATCCATTTGTCCCAACGTTGATTCCGTGATTTGAAGCATTGCTGAAAGATTTCCTTCGGAAGGGCCATAGCCTTTAATACGATTTGTATTTTTGGGAACTCAGAAGTCGTATAGTGCTAAATCGGGATAGTAAGGCGGATGTTGACAATCAGGAACCTTTCTTTCGACCGAAAACTTGTTCGTCTGTTAAAAGTCTGGTAATAAATTTCGCACTAGCTAGTGTCATTTGCAAATTATTGATTAAAATGCTTTATATGGAACCGTACGAGATGTACAGTTCTTCGTCAAGCTCTCGAATAGTCAATCGCCTGTTTGTACGAATCGTTTTCGCCACTGTTTCCACGTTTTCGTTTATTTTTGAGGTTGAAAGACGTTGCAACCGTTGTTTGTCGTCAAGCGACTCGTTTTTGCTTTTAAATCGCTCACTTGTAAACGATATTCAGATTCACCACATTATCGTCATAGACTGATTTTAACATATTATGAGCTTCTTTGGCACTCTTTTGTAACTTAAAATAAAACAGTGTTAACGCAAAAAATAGATACAGGCAGAACCATTTAGTGTTGAAATATAGGAACTATTTTGCAATAAAAGATGAAAAAGATTATCCTATAATGCGAAAGTTTAAATTATAAATAAATGGAATTAATAACATAAGTGAAAAGCTAAATAAGTGTAAAGTTCAAACAAAATTTTGAGCATTTACAAGGCTAGTCATAACAAAAATTATAGGTAAGCGAACAAAGATTTCCATTTTCAAATGACTAACCCTAACTAGGGCGAAATAATGTTACACAAGTGATTTGGCGCGCCAAATGGATGTAGCGTTAACAGTTGTTGCTTTAGAAATTCATTCAGGGTATTATTTGGTCACACCTCATATATATATATATATATATATATATATATATATATATATATATATATATATATATACT
>JAHWXV010390046.1:0-14144 GCA_024586415.1 Phrixothrix hirtus | reverse complement strand
AAAAACTTCAGAAGAGTCTAACACATCCTCGAAAGATTTATAATAAACATATTTTCTTTCAAAATTTGTGTTTAGTTTTAGATAAAATAAAAAAAGTGCTATCCTGTAAAATTAGCATTTTGTGACAGGATAGTTCTGCATTCAATGAGCGATATACTCTGTACAGCTTCTGTTTCTATTACAGTACAAGGCAGTAAATTAATAAGAAATATTCTTAAAAAAATATAACCTGTTCACACTAATTTGATAAATTGAAAGTGCTCTGTATAACAAGAGAAAATGATTTTCCCGATTTATCTTTTCATCGTTTTCCAGTTAAAGATTTAATACGTCTAATTGCATGACTTACCAATTCAGGTAAAAGATTCCATAATTTTTAGAAAAAGCATTTCGAAGTAGGTAAATTATATATATACATACAGGGTGTGTCAAACCAATTTTGCCGAGCAAAGTGCTCAGAATTTGTTGGTTTTTATATTGATTTTATATAAAATGATTTATAAATATTCGAATACGTATTGAACTATATAAGTAAATAAAGCAATAGTTAAAACAGGACTACGTCACGTAGGGATAAAGGCAAACAAGTTAACAAGGATTACTTCAAATTGTAATGAAAAAATCAAAATCTATTTAATAATTAATTGTCGCATCCCATCATATACATGTATCAGTTGTGTTAAAAAGACTCTCCGAAAAGGCGATTGTCGGTCTCAACAAGTATATACCTACCAAGTTATAGTACACTAAAATAGAAGTATAGCACATGAACGTGAAAATAGTTTAAATATGTTAGTATTTGCCATTTGCTTGCAAAATACTACTGTTTTAAGCTATACCGAGCACACAATACGTTTTGTACAGGTTCGTAAGAGACGGTCTGATAATCTGCGTTTCTTAGCCTAACCATTGATTTTGTAAAACTAACTTCCTAACTAATTCTCGTTAAAACTGGCAATCGTCACATCGGGAGTCATCTTACTCTATACCTTTTCTGTTACATCTCCAAATTCAATTTATTATAGAAGTATTTTGTATTCGAAGGAAATGTTGAGTTATTAAGCGTGATGGACACTGACTAGTTGAAAATTTAGTATCTAAAGAAAACTGATATTACTATCTCTTATTTAGAGCAACCATCAAAGAGCCAAACACGTTTAGCTTCACCCATACTCCAAGCTAAGGGTGTTCTCTGTTTTCGAGCCATAAAATTATGAAAGCTTTCAAATCTATCCCATATTTAAAGACTACACACTTTGTTAACAAACAAAAACTTTATATGTGATATGGCTATACCCCAGTTTATACTGCAGGTACCTAGATTTTATTTCCCAAAGGATTTTGCACCCTGATAAAGAAGACCTTCTTGCATTTTAAACAAATGAGTGGCGATAAAATATTAATTCTGCTAATATATCAATTTGTCTGTTATCAGTTTATTTATTAAACTTTATACAGGGTGTTTCACCTTCATGGCCTATTAAAAGTATCTGAAAAATGAATACAGGAATTAAAGCCAAACTTTGGTAAATTATCTTGTGTTACTTATTCTATTTATTAAAGATATTTAAAAATAGCGGAACTTCCAGTAATATCGGAAATTTCTTTCTAACTTCGTTATTTTAAATAGAACACTCGTATTCTTATTTCACATTATAATTTTAAATCAGATTTAATACCCATTTTATCTAAAAAGTATTCACATAATTTTTGCCGTTATCAGGAAAACATTATTTTTGTTTCTTAATGACCAAAATAGTGGTTTCAATAATATCGAATTATTCTAAACTGGAAAAAGGTACAGTTACGGAAACTTTTAAAAATGATAATATAGTATCCCACTGCATAACTAACTTTTTAAGGTTCCATTGCGTAGGAAAGCTAATAAAGCCCATTTACATCCATCCGAAAATTGCCAAATAGTTAATTTTTTAAATCAGGCTTGTATGTTTTTGTTGTCACATTCGATCGAGAATTAAATTCTCTTTCAAGCCCTATAGGCTATCTCCATACCTGAATGCAATAGTTTTTTAGTTATTTGCCATCTCCATGGTTGTCTATAAATTTCACACCTTTATTACAGCAGTTGGCTTTGGATTACAATACATATTAGTTGATGGTTCAAAATGTCATTTAAAATACCCTATATAAATCGCTTAAAGTTTATTTAATTTCTAAAAGAAGGAACTGAGGTATTACACATTAAATCGAAGCTAATAAGATAAAAACTTGGAACCACTTCATTGTATTTTAAAAAAACTTTAAAGTTGCATACGGTTATGTAGTGCTATAAATTAACAAGAAAAAGACAGGATATTGTATTTAAAAAGGCATGCTTGCTTAGGCCGCACAGACTTGCCACACCCCGTACATGCTAGACAAATGTTAGAACTTGCCTTCTTTAGCCTTATTTACATTTCACTTATCAAGATATTTATAAAACCAATGATAAATTCGCAATCAAAGAGGGGCACTTACAACGGACGCCCTGTATATTTACCATTTATTTATCAGCCATTTTCATTAAGCCTGTCTATATTTATCTATTGTATTATTTTAACACTAAATTTGTACTGAGTAAACATGCCAGAACACTCGAAGACGCAATTTTACAGAATATTGCACAAGGTAATTACATTTTGTTTAAGGCTTAATTTATAATATTGTAACGAAACTGTCAATTGTTTTTAAAAGTTTATTTATATTCACTAACACTTCACTTATTTATTTTAATATTTATTTCACAATCCACTCACAGCAAAAATATATATTTTTATTTATGTATATTTATATCAGTAATGAACAGTACAAGGTTGTAACAAAAACTAAACTAAGAGAATTTAATCTGCTGTTTATATATAAAATATAAATTCTAGAACAGTACTGAAGATTATTCCAGAATATTACTCATAATAATGATGTAATAAATTGTAATGCTATGACTCGTTGCTGACGTAATTGAATTGACATATATTTTTACTGCAATGAGTTATTTGTGGATTTCATTCTCTATTTTATTTTAGAAAAAGGTACTGGATGTTTCTAGAATCTACCATCAGATTTCTACTGTTTCTAATTTTTGTTACACTGTTACGTCCCGTAACAGTGACCTTGGAATTTGCGCTTGCGATGGTTCTATCTTCGTTGGCGAATGTCGGAATCTGCACTGCGATCCATACTTGCCGTCCCATTTCTTAAAAAAGTGGCACTCCACAGATTTTGTCATTGGTGAAGTTCCATTTGGATATCAACTACACACCATGATCTTGACACCAGTGCCTCAAAACACTACCTCCAACATGTTATATACCACGCGCCAATTAAGTTGGTCTAGACCGCAACCGAGCTTTGAAACGGCAAACCTTCTATTGGCTCCAACACAAATCTGTTTCCTTAAATCGTTCTACCATTCCATCTGACTGTGGATAAAGAGCAGTTGTTTTGGTTTTTCGTATTTTCAACAGTTGGCAGAGACTTTGGAACGAAGCCGACTGAAAACTTTTCCTTGGTCTGAGTGTAATTCCAAAGGAATCCCAAAACGGCTAAACAGTTCATTTGCCAAGGTCTCGGCCACTGTAATTGCCTCTTGATTAGTTAGAGCGTATGCTTCGATTCATTTACTAAAATAGTCAATTGCGACCAATATGTATTTGTTTCCCCCTCGGTTTCTGGAAATAGATCAGCTATATCGATGGCTTCTCTTTCAAATGGACTACCCACATTATCTTGCCGCATCGGTGCTTTTTGCCTCCCCAACGGACCGTTCTCTGATGCACATGTCATTCATTTTCGACACCATTCCTTAACATCATCCATGCAGTTCATCCAATAAAATCTTTCACAGAACCTTTCCAGAGATTTCATAACACCTATATGCCCTCCTGATGGACCATCATGGATCTATCGTACAATTTCATTTCAAAAGGCCGTCCTGAACTTGCAAGGAGCCGCATTGGGACCAATATGCCTTAAGGGTGGGATTAAATAATGCCACTTCCTCCCAACCTGGTCTTCGACTTTAGTTCTTCCACTTGAATAGCACCTTCGGGTTTGGCTCGTTTCCTTGATCTTGTTTAATAGTATCTGGGTTCCAGTCATCGTAATTTACAGCAGTACGATTGATAAAAGTATCTTCAACTTTTGACTGCAACCAAATACAATGCTTATAGTTTTCTGTGCAAGGCGGCCTTGATTCAGCGTCAGAATTTCTATGAATTTTTCCGGCACGATGTAATTTAACTTCAAAATCATACTCTTGTAGCCCTTCAATCCATCTCGCTATTTGGCCTTTTAGATTCTTAAACTGCAGGAGCCATTTCGACGCTACGAGATCAGCTCTGAATAAGAAATTCCGTCCATAAAGATATTTATAAAAGTATTCAACAGCGTTTATCATCGCTACAATTCTTTGCGCGTAACACAATAGTTCCCTTCAGATTTGGAGAATAATTTGCTAAAATACCCAATTACTCGTCCTTGTCCGTCTTGAATTTACAATAGCACTGCACGAAACACACGGCATCCAAGACAAACCTTCCTTCTATTCTATGGTAACTGAGTATAGGTGCTATTATCAAGGTTTTTTTAAGAGTTTCAAGTGACTCTTGGCAGCTATTGTTCCATAAATATAGCTGGTCTTCTTCTGTAAGTTTTGTAAGTGGTTTTGCGATGTCTGCAAATCCACGTACAAATCGTAATCAGAGCATAATCCCAAGAAGCTTCTAAATTCATGTTTATCTTCCGGTTGTGGTCACTCTTGTGTGTTGTTGTGTTTCAAAATCCCTAAGACCATCTACAAATGTTTGCCCCCAACTTGCTCAATAAAACTTTCTGGAGCCGTTGCGCATGCTAACCTTATTAGCCGCTCAATTTCAGCTTCAAATTCCTGGTGGTTCTCTCCAAGCTTCTGTTGCGGATGTTTATCTCCATATCGAATTTCTAATCGTGAAACAAGGTAATCGTAGTTATTCTGTAGATCGGCAGGTATTGTTTGTAGAATATCTAAAGCATCCCCACGTAGACCCACTATTGAGGCAGTTGTCTTTTCTTCAATATTCCATCAATTTGATGTTGCGACTGCAATGAATTGTTTATGATAATTGGCTCAAGACGTCTTCCCATCATATGTGGGTGCTTTAACGTATCGTCTAGTATTTAGCATACCATTTTCAATAACGGGAAAATGTTCAACTTGCTGTATATTTGCTTCGGTTCATTGTTCCTGAAGAGCTAGTGACGCCTCCTTCTTGACCATGCTGACTTCTCTATTTACGTTAAGGAGGATAAACTTTTGTTCTAGTTCGTCACGCTTTTTAGTTACTTTATCATATTTTGTTGCCATCTCATTGGTAATACCTTCTATATCTTTTGTTAATTTACTTGTAATTTCTTCTTTTAAGGCATTTTGGCCTGACTTAATTTCATTTTGTAATTTATTTCGATTTGATTCCAATTCATCTTTTAATGAATTTTGACCCGATTTAATTTTCTCCTCTAGTTTATTTTGATTTGAATTAATCGATAACGTTTCTTCTTTTAATAATGTTTGTAATTTCTTCTTTTAAAGCATTTTGGCTTGATTGAATTTCATTTTGTAATTTATTTTGATTGGATTCCATTTCCTCTTTTAATTTGCTTGTAATTTGTTCTTGCAATTTATGTTGATTAGATTCCACTTTTTCTTGATTGGAATCCATTTTGTCTGGTACTTTGCTTTGATTGAATTTCATTTATTCTTGATTGGAATCCATTTTATCCTGCATCTTTTGGAATATTGCCATCAAAAACTCCATTTTTTGTGTTTCGGCGCTTCTTGTCGTGGCATATGAAAACAATTAATACTAACCTTTAATTAATAGTAATCTGTGAGTTTATAACAAACCCGCACCCAACATCAATGTAATTAAAATAGTTAATTCTTTTAAAAGTTTATTTATATTCACTAATGCTACACTCATTTATTTTAATATTTATTTCACAATCCACTCACAGCAAACATTTATATTTCTATTTATGTATATTTATATTTATGTCAGTAATGAACAGTACAAGATTGTAACAAAACCTAAACTAAGAGAATTTAACCTGTTTATATATAAAAAATAAATTCTAGAACAATACTGAAGAAGATTCCCGAATATAACTCATAATAATCATGTAATAAATTGTAATGCTATGACTCGTTGCTGACCTAATTGAATTGACAGATATCAGTTACTGCAATGAGTCATTAAGAGATTACATCACCTATTTTATTCTAGAAAAAGGTACTGAATGTTCTAGAATCTTCCACCAGATTTCTATTGTTACTAATTTTCATTACAATATAAAGATTACAATTATTATTCTCAAGAAGTTTTTTTATAAGGATATGTGGCGTGAATGTTATAATTTTGGACGATTGGGATATATACATGCAAGTGTAAATCATACTATAAGGTAGCACCGTTGAATTCTGCAATCCAAGAAATAAAATTTGAATATTTAACTAATAATTTCACATTTGTATTTCAAAATATTCACTTTGAAATAGCTCTCTATCACAGTAAAACCATAAAACATTACTCATGCTTTTCCAGACTGATAAATCTTAAAAAAACGAATAATTTGTGGTATTTTACAAGCACCGGTAAAGTCGACCAGAGCGAATTATAATTCACGGATTCAACTCGTTTTGGATAACTGTAAATGAGACAACAGATACTTTACAAATTTAAAGCTACACATTTTTAAACACCTTTATTAGCTATAAACCCCTTAATTTGAAATTTTATAAAAAACATGTATAGAAATAAACACCTTTAGAAAAGTTAGTTCTACATTTTGATCTTGGCAAAAAATTTAAATTTTTGATTTTATCTTTTTTATCTCAAAATGTAAAATTTTTGAAAAAAATAAAAAGATCAAAAATATTAAAATAATTTAGTAGATATCTTCAGCAATTTTTATGAGTCGGTTCAAAAATAACAGAGATATAAAAATTTTCTTATTTTACTTTTCTAGAACAGCCTTAAGATGCCATGGAAACCGGTTTTTGCCTTAAAATATTTTGCAAATTCTTCATATATCGATATCTCAAGCGAAGAAACTATTAAAAGTGACAGAAATATTAATTTACTGAAACTTCTATGATTTCTACAAAAAGAAGACTGCGTTTGAAGAAAAAAATAGCCCCAGAAAAAAAAACATAAATTAGTTTTAAGGCAATAGAAATGGAAATTAATATATAAAACTCTACATTCATTAAAACTTTAAAAACTAAAAAAAGTATAAAATAAGTACTATAATTGATAGTATACTTCACTCCTTTAACTTTCCATTATTAGACAGTAGAACCATTATAAGGATGCAATTTCGTAATAAGCAGAAACCATGGACAACTGACCACCCATGATCTTTTACAAATCTCCAACAACTTATAAAACCTTTTAAACAATTTAAAAGTTGTTCTTCCTGCAACATCAATAATTTGTTCCTGGCTAGATTCTGCACCGTGTGTCCCTGGTTTTGAATCTAAATATTTGATTTGCATCGAAAAACAGTTTTCCGATTTAATCGATAAGGAAAATACATGTATAATTTGTTTTGACAAAATGGTTATAATGTTACGGCTTGAGTACTCTAAGGCACTAGATCTTATTGAAGGATTTGAAGATTCTGATTTTCTTGGTCGTAGTGACAAAATAGCTAAACAATCTTTAGTTTTCATGGTAAGAGGTGTATATTCTCATTAGAAAGTATCCATTACCTATTTTTTGTCCCACACTGACGTAAAATTTATTGAATTGCACATTTTAATTATGGATACAGTTACAAAATTGTTCCAGATAGGCTTAATCTCTAAGGTGCATATAATCAAAGTGGCATGAGGCATTTTAAAATTTTTACTTACAAACCATACTTTGAAATAAAATACAAAACGGCTTACACTCCATATGATATACCTCACTTATTGAAAAATTTGAGAAATAACCCGCTTGTTGAATATTTCGTTTGATATCAGAAAGACCTATAATAAAACAAGAATAAATGTAAACTATATCAAAGTTGACTGATGCTCACATTCAATCTGGACCATTCCAAAAAATGAATGTAAAGTTAACCGTGATATAAAAGCATCCGTGAACACATCTGAATTAATAAGTAATACAGCAAGGACTATGGCAGACTTTATTGAATTTTTGAACAACTTATATGATGTGTTGAACGGCCATCAATTATTTGATAAAAATTCCTATAAGTGTGTTTTATCTGAATCAAATATGAGAGCCATAGAAGTGTTGTAGGAAGTAAAGCTATTTTTCCAAGTTTGAGAAAACAGAATAAATACACACTAAGCCGCGGTGTATTAACGGAATTCTACAAATAATAAAGACAATTTTAATGTTTCTAGAAAAACAGACAAAGAATAATATTGGTTTTGTGCTAACAAACCGACTGAACCAAGACGTGCATGAAAATTTATTTTCATTTTAAGGACAAAAAGAAGGATATAATTGAAATCCTACAGCATTGCATTTAGATCAAACGTTGTTAAATCATTAATAAAGCATTCGTGAGATAATTGCTAAGATGATGAGAATACTTTATTCGACCTTAGCCAACAGAACAGCACGCCATTAAAAGTAACAAGACTGGAAGAAGAAATTGATAATTTCGAAAATCAATAACAAAGTGAAGAAACTATTGAAACCACATATTCAGGTCGAGTTTGTTCAACATCACAAGAATGTTGTATTGCATATTTTGTAGGATATTTGGCGAAAAAGTGCAGTGACAGCTTTAATTGTGAAAGTTGCAAAGAAAATTTAATATAAGATGGTCTTAAATAGTAAAAGTTCTATTTTCGTTTTATATAAGACGTACAAACCAAATACAAGTGTTTACCTTACAAGAATTTTAACGCAACTGATTCATTTCAGTATATAATGGATTAATAGATTTACGCTTAAAAATTCGAAGATGCGTTTGTAGACATTTCTATAAAAATCTCTTAAGTTAAAAGTCATTCGATATAATGAAGAACCAAATAGATATTTAAGCATGTTTAAGCGATTGTTGGTTAACAATTAGGCAGTAGTGAGAAATTTATTAAAATTACTTTATTACGTACCTGACTTTAAGTAATTTATAGGTTTAGTAAAGGCAACCAAGCAATTTCAAGACTTATTATTTAAATAAGCCTTAGAATGATACCCTTGATTCTGAAATAATATATTCACTGCCCTGACTCTCTTTACCTATAGGTAGTTCTGTATACTTTATTTTTTGAACGTTTATTTTCAAAGTTTTAGGTTATATCGAAACTTATTTACGACCAATGTTTGTACCATTAAGTAACAATCAAATGAGTTCTATACATTTATTTGAACTCAAGTTAAAAGAAAACAATAATATAAAAATTATGCAATCAGATATCTTATAGCTAGAATTAGAATAAGAGTTCTACATAAAACAGTTATATAAGAATTAGACAAGTTATACCCGAATTCCAATAAATTTTTTCGGATAAATTCCTTAGGGCATTCTACTTGCAAAATGTAAACAATCAGTTGAATGGATTTTGTAGTGCTAAGGGATTTAAACGACATGTAGTAAAGGTTAAGTTTATATTTCAATTAAATTAATTTTACGATAGACGCTTTTTGTAAATTTTTCTTTACTTCGTTATATGGAAACGTATTAGATATAAAATTTTTAAAACATTCACACGTTTTAAATCCTTGATTTGTTATTATCTCAAATTTGATAATATTTCTTCCTTATGATTAGTTTTTCCTAATCCAGCTCTGATTTTATGGATTTATTTCCAAGCCATAGGCTATTCTATTGCATTTACTGAACTTGGTAGTTTCTTGAACTTCATTTTGTTGTGAATTTCAAACTAAACTCATTTAAAACTGTTTCGTATTTTGTAAATTTTGAAATTTACAATTTACTTTGGTGTTACTATTCCGTAAACTATATATTCTCAGCGGATACTAATCAGCGGTAATTTGTTTCACGTACTTTAGTATACTGCAACTAGCGCTATGTTTGTCGGAATTCACATGTTAACGTCAAAGGATCTTTCTCCAAGTTGTTACGATTGTTTAATTCATCACCGTGTTTGACGATCTAAGATGTTGCTACTTGCGTTGCTCTGATTTCTATCCTTTGTGGCATTTTTTTACGCTGTTAAGCTGATCAATTAATCGTTTTCATTTCAAACTATTAGTTTGTATTGTGCTAGTAAGAAACCCTTAAAGACCCGTTACTTGGCGGCGTCCTATTTTGCAACCTTCCACTGGATTTTACTGCTTGGGTCTTAAGCAACAGATGCCATATTTTTTGAGGCGACTTTGATTTTTTTATATTTTATTACAATTCAAGACCTTTCCTTGTAAAAACTTGCATTTCGTACAATTTGTTTTGTCCCTTCGATTTTTGGTTTAATTTTACCATTGTAAAGTTGCAATCCCATACCGCGGTTTATAATGGTGCACTATTTTTACAGCCTGGGAAATTTCGTCTTAAACTTAAAAATTCTGTTAGACTATTTTTATTTACAATAATTTTAGAAATTTGGAATAGGTGTTAACTAATTTCAATTTTCTAATGAGAGAACAGAGTAAAATTTTTTTTGTTAATTACTAGCGTACAACACAATGAATTATGTTCTAAATATCGCGCGTTTATTATTATCAAACTAATATTATAGTTTAAAATTGTTGAATGCAATTACTATTAAAAATCGCAAAGGTAATCAAAAGCTTAGAATTCTACAAATAGTTAAGATAGTAACTTAATAACTACTTCTTTGTGAATAACTTTTCTAATTCTCTATGTTTAGGATTTCGTTTTTTAGTAAATACGTTTTGCCAACTAACAGTGTACTACATTTATTGTTTCGTAAGTTAACAACTATTTCGATGTGAGTAACTTTCTGAACTATCTATTTTTTTAAGATTTCGTTATTTAGTAAATAAACTTTGCCAGAGGACAGTATACTGCGTTTACTGTTTTGTAGCTTAACAACTAGTTCGATGTGAATAGGTTTGATAATTTTCTATTTTTTGGGATTTCGTTCTCTAATATATGTTTTGCTAGATAACAGTATACTGCATTCATTGTTTCGTAAGTTAACAACTATTTCTATGTGAATAATTTTCTGAATTTTCTCTGTCTGAATTTCATGTTTGACATTTAAGATAAAACAACTTAAAATCTAGTGTTTTTAACAAATAATTTTGGTAGCTAGCGATCCAATTTGTTTAAAAATTAAATATTAAAGGTAACAGCTGATTAATAGTTGTTTTGTCATTTCAAAGAAAACAAATAAGACCGAAGAACTTTTATATGTCGCATTACAACAAATACGTCCTAAGTAAACTTTGTGCGTTTTATATGCATATCAAATTACAGTAGTAAGTGTTTACAATCGTTCCATTCTAATTCTTTTAGTTGTAGACAGGATTGTGTTTAGAGCAAATTATATCATTTAAATTTTCAAGATTTAAAAGCCGTCTATGAAAAACATTTATAAGCAAATTTTGTTGTACAGGTCAAAAGATACTCACAGTTTGCGCGGTGTTATTCATTTTTGGGATATCATGTAAAACTTATTCAAGAAAATGTCACCTTTGGTTGCCATTTCTCGAATCGAATCATTTTTCAAATATAATTGTTTGACAAAATTCGACCAGAAAAATGAAACAGCTTTTAAACTAAAGGAGCTCGTATCTAATTAGGTCTAATTATTATATTATTAAGTTTAAAATAGGCGGAAATTGATAATACTCCGCTAATTTGACAGGTGCTAAAGTATGTAATAGAAATAAGAGAATCGTTCGTGTATCACATGGATGTAAATGCACATCATTCCATAACGATCATTTTCGATTTGTTTTATTATACTTTGGCGTCGATAAGTATATTTACATCTGAACAAGCTTAATATTTTCCTAAATAATTATATGCATTTACAGATATAATGATGGAAAATTGCTAAACCACTTAATCGGGGTACTTTAAGTTTTGTAATTGGTAAATAGTATAATAACAACAACATGAATACTCAAATCTGTATATATTACATGTTGGATTTTCATTCTTGCAAAGTAAGTTATATTAAAAGATAAACTATGTCAATCTATGGATTCATTCATGACTTATTTCGTTCTTTCGGTAAAACATGCCATATGTACTTAATACTGAGGTGGGCATTAATTCCAATCTTGCAGCAAGCACGCGAATAATGTGTCAACTGGTAATACAATAACTGATAGGTAAGGTTCTCTGCTAGTGTGTTGGTTTTACTTTTGGTTCATAGTGGGATAACAATCGTTAGCAAATTTTAAATATTTCAAGTACATTGAGTCCTTTATCCGATAATTTAAATAACAAAACATCTGATTCCAAATTCAATATAAGCAATGCATATCTGTGAGTCTTATAAAATCAATGATGCTGTCAAATGAGAACCAGCATACAACAAACGTTATTAATAAAATACGCATTTTTTAACATTCTGTTCAATTTCAAAATTAATACAATTAGGTCATGCATCAAGGTGCAGTTGTTTATAAGTTCATTTAGTTTTAGTAGGAAATTTGTTTAACTCCTTGCAAGATATTCTAAAACAATATACGAGGGCGGTCTGATTAGTGAGGTAACTAACATAGACGTGGTACCATAATCTACGCAACCGTGTCATTTATCAAATCTCTCACATGTTGTAAGACATCTGTCAAAGCTTCAGCCAAATACGTGGCGTCCCTTACAGTTGTTTAAAGTAAACGAGTTAGGTTGTTTTGTGAATATGGACAAAAGAGAATTCCGTAAAGAGCGGGTTGGTCATATGTTACATGAACACTTAGGTATGAGAAAGCTGTGTCAGCAAGATGGGTGCAGCGTCTGCTAACAGTGGACCAGAAACGGATGCGTGTAACGGCTTCTGATTACTGTTTGATCCTTTTAAGCATAATCCCGCTGAATTTTTGCGTCTATTTATTACCGTTGACGAAACGTGGATACACCACTCAGAAACAAAATTCAATTCAAACGATGGGTAGAAGCCGGTTGCAGTACACCGAAGAAAGCCAAAGTAGTTCTATCAGCTGGCAATGTTATGGTTATCGTATTTTGGGATGCTCGTGTTATCTTTATATATTATCCCAAAAAGGGCAAAATAAACACAGGCGAGTACTATGCGTAGTTATTAGACCAGCTGATTGAAAAACTAAAGGAAAAACGTCTGGCAAAATGCATTGTTTCATCATGACAATCACTGGTTCATTCATCGAACATTAACACGGCAAAATTGGTTGAATTACGATTCGAAGTACTTCGCCATATACCTTGCACCTCAGGTTTAGCTCCGACATTTTCTTGTTTCCAAACTTGGAAAAATGGCTAGGTGGACAGAGATTTTCATGTAATGTGGAAGCGATTGTAGAGAAAAATGATTATTTTGAGCAGTTTGATTCGTCCTATTATAGAGAAGGCACTAAACAACTTACTCATCTTTGGAACAAGTGTATCGGGCTAAAAGAGGACTATGTTGAAAAATAAATGTAAAAAACTTAAATAAAGTACCTTCTGTTGTATTTATATGTATTTATATCGTGATTTCGACATGCATAATCCAACTTTTTATTCAAATGACTGCTTTTTAGTACATTTAGTAATGTTTTATACTATAAAAATGGTACGTTATACTATACTCGTATTTAATTAAACCGTTTTCGCGAATTGAATTTTATCGCGCAATTTAGTTAAATGTAATCAAATAAAAATACCGATTTGTTAGCTCTTCCCAACTTTTTATAAATAAAAAATTGTGAAGATGAACTTCAATTCGTATACAAAAAACTTCAATTACATTACTTATATGTATTGCACGGAATTAGAAATGTATATATATACACAGTGCGCTATTAAAGTATGGAATATTAAAAAAAGAAGCGAAATGTGCTGTTTTTTTTCAAAAACACCGAAACACGTCAATTTTAGTTTTTAAAAATACACCTTAATGTGTGCGATTCACCTTCCGACTTTCATTTGCTTTTGTTATGATGACGTCATCAAAAAAATTTCAAATTGCAACATGGACTTTTAGTAGTGGAATCTGATAGCCATTTGTATTCTGTTTATGATCGTGCAAA
>JAHWXV010390028.1:0-16426 GCA_024586415.1 Phrixothrix hirtus | reverse complement strand
ATATATATATATATATATATATATGTTTGATTGGTTTTCTGGGTAATCCCTCGCGTAAATATGTTTTGGTTCTGAAAAGAACCTATTGGACGACGTTTAGACCGACTCACATCTGCCATTATTAAGTCTGTTGTAACTGTCTACTTCGCAATGTTGTTGTTCGTGAAATAAAATATCTTCAACGACTCGATACATATGGGTCACCCTGTATAAATCCACGTTTACGCTAATTTACAATTGAAATCGTCAACAGTAACCTCCAAATGTAAATTTAAATGATTAACGAAACCAAAATTAATATTTGATTCACTTTCTACACTTAATCTGTGATATCTTGTCGGTAATTAATTTGTGAAGTTTTTAAAATTGATTACGTGGAAATATGTACATATGTCGATGTCAGCCTTCGTTTGCATAATAATTATTGAAATTTCACTAAATTCTGTTATCCTTGTGTACTTGCCTAAAACTAATATGTCCTGAGAAATCTCAAATTTTCAATTGCCATCTGCGGTAACGAACAGGTGGTTTAGTAGTTCTAAATGCAGGTCACTTTAGTGGAAATTTCGATTAACTACTATCTTTCAATAAATCATATTTCTAAAATAGAGAATACACATACGAAACACTATGGTCACAAGATAACCTTAAAAAGAGAAAATTGGTTATATTTTTATAAAATGCAAAAAAAAGGACAAAAAGGTCTGTCTTGTCTAGATGATCGTTGGACAAATTCTTCCTGGAAGGGACGCTAAAATTGGCGTCATTTCTAGAAATCATTTGAAATTTATCCAAACAAGAAATTTGATATTCAAAAGAAGATATTTTAGTGAGAGAATTACGCGCGATAAAATGATAACATTATCGAAGATTTTACAGTCAGTTGAAACTTACGCCATCCTAACAACGTGTTGTCATGCTTAGAGAATATTAAATGGAGGCTTGAGCCAATCTCATTTATCAAAAATAGAAAAAGCCGTTGTTATATTGAAATTAATTTAAATATATCTTCTTAGAATAATTTCTAGCAAAACTGATGTGATTTATAATGCAATAGAGATTTCCTTAATATAAAACTAAAACAAAGAAGTGATTTATGTTAAATTAAATATGCTACAAAATGACCTTTATAGCTAAAGGAGTTACGAGTAATAAGGGTTGTATAATTATAAAAATTGTTCCAAGAGTTGATTTGACTTGATTTAAATTAAAATACAAGGTCATAAACATTTTTATATAGGTGTTTTCTAAAAATCCAATCATCTTACTTCTTAAACTATTTCTTAAACGAAATGCTAGATATCTCTACTTTACTTGAAAGATGAATATGTATTTGTATAAACAGAATGGCCGGAATAAAACGGCGTTTTATAACTTGCCGATGAGTGATATTCGCATCATATATTAACACAATTTCAATTTACGCTTAAAGAGTTAACATTGTTAATCCATAAACTAAGAGATCAATAAACAATATTAATATTTGTTACAGATAGACATCCTTTGACAAATGAATAATATTTTACTTATCTAACATGGTTCAATTGTTTTTACAGCACTCTTAGTTCCTTTTGCGTAGTAATTATTCGTTATTACTAAAACAAGGTTTTATTACCTAAAAAGTACAGTAAAAGACTTTTTATTGAGATTGTTTTTAATTTGTCTTATGTATCTAGATACTTGGCAAAAAAATCGAAATAAAGTCAAACATTTAGTAATTTATACAGATTATGTCAACTTTACATCACTATTTGACATGGTTTTTGCTGGCGTTTCTTATTTTTCTAAAACAAACAATATTTAGAACAACAGTGATGCAAATATACTGAAAAGATAAGTTTAATATTAAGGAACAATTTTGACAGGTTTCGTAAAATTTGAAAAATAGAAATGTCAAGTTTAAAAAAAATGGAAAAAATGGCATTTGTACTAGAAAGTTGAAAATCATCAAATAGGTAAAAATTTAAAAAAACACTTTTATCTTCAAGATTTTTAGAAATTTTGAGAAATGACAGCGATATAGGTGATTTAATCATAAATGACATCACTTTTTGTAAATACTTCAACAAAAAAACGAAGTTTAAACACATGAATTCACTACAATTTGATAATTGCACCATCCGAATATTTATATATTACCTAATAAACATACTAACCCATCCCCTAATTGAAAAAAGATGTAATATCACCTATATAACTGAGTACTATCTGTCAGAAGAGCTTCTACATAAAACAAAAATAATCAATTTTAACATAGTAAGCTACGTTGCACGAAAACAATTAAAACATCGTGGTAGTTCAATAGTAATTAGGAAATATATCAAATATAGTGCACTAAAGAACATAATCGACCTTCCAATAGAAATACATATTCAAATGACTAACATTCAAGTAAGGTAACTACAGAAATCGTTAAACATTTGTATAGACTACTAGAAGATAGCTGCGACACATACAAAACAAAGAGACTATGCATAAGAAACACTACAAGAATGCAGAAAATAAAAACTCATCATGAATGCTGACATCCATACAAATTGATTTCTTTGTCTCCATACAAATCAATTTCTGGGTAAGAACAAAACAAACAAGTACATTGGAACATCTAACGGAAGCATAGAGATTGCACTCAATATTTAGTGAGCTATGTATAGATAATATCTGTAGTATTTTAATCATAACATAAAGAAAAAACATCTGGTGTGAGACAGCACACGACTTTCTCTTACGTACATAGATATACAAATATGCAAATGTCCACAAATAATTACAATATTATTTACGTTTATTTTGGGAACGATAATTGTAACGGTCGCCCATCCAAGCTACTGGGCACGTAAAACCCTGCCTAATTCCAGAAATTTTTTCTGATAACTTGCTTCTGCGCATTTTTTCAGGAAAACCTCTAAGTTCATGTAAAATGATGTTAAGGACATAAGAACCGTAGCAAGTTTTAAAAAAACTATTAAAAACGTTTTAGAGAAAATCGCAAAAAAACTTAAAAATTGCAAGAATAAAGTAGCACTTCCTGTCATTCGATTTTAACTAAATTCTTGCTGTATCATGTACAGAAGATAAAAAACATAAATACAGTTTTTGATTTTCATATAGTGATTACCTTTTGAGATACATTGCTCACAATTAATAGTCCAACTTGCTGGATTTTCAAAAATGTATGAGAGAAACTCCTTGCTTAATATAAAACTAAATTAAGTAGCTAAGAAATATACTAAGTTTAAAAAAACCGTTGGAGTCGATTTCAAGAAAACCATGGAAATAAGGAATTCGGAAAATATCTAAAAATGACAGAAATAAAGTGGCACTTCCGGTTATTCAATTTTAACCAAATATTTTATTTTGCAGTAAAAGGCGATTATGACCCCAAATATATACTTATATTTAATTAGGGCTTCTAGTATCATAGTTATTGTATTCAGAGTTAACGGTGGAAGTACTTCCGGTTACTCGATTCTCAGAAAATTTTCTGAGTAACCGCTAAGATTATATGAAAGCGTCTCAAATGCTTAAGAAACGCAATACATTTTAAAAAAATCGTTAAAGCCGATTTCGAGCAAATCTCGAAAAACGAAAAATTTCAAAAATATCTAAAAATGACAGAAACGAGGTGGTACTTCCGATTATTCGATTTTAACCAAATTCGTTATTTTACACACTAAGGTGATTGTGATCTTAAATATTAATTTTTATTTAAATAGAGTTTTTAATTTAATAGTTATTTTATTCAGACTTGACGACCAAAGTACTTCCGGTTACTCGAGTTACGGACACGCACACGTACAAGCACACGCACACGCACACGCTCACGCACACGCACACGCATACGTACACGCATACGCACACGCACACGTACGCGCACGTGCACACAAACACGCACACGCACACGCACACGCATACGCACACGCACACGCACATGCACACGCACACGCACAAGCACACGCACACTCACATTCGCACTCACACGAACACGCATGCGTACACGCACACTCACATTCGCACTCACACGCACACACATGCGCACACGCACACAGACTCATACAGAACAATTTTCAAAAACATGATTTTCATACTCAGGGGACCCGAAAACGTATATTTCCACTAAAATTTCGACATCGAAAATTTAGGTCGAAAACAATACTTTCTCATTTACCTGTATTTCATATAGGGTAAGAGAAAGTAAAAATCAAAATTAAGTAGATAATAAAACGGTAGCTCAGTACGATTTAAATCAATAGGCAAAAAACTCACTCAGTCGTAGGTTCTAAAAATAGCTAATTCACACCAATAAAATATTTTCAACAACATATCAGGATTTATTAAATTCATTTCAATCTCAGATAACATGTCTTATACATTAAATAAATATATGCTAGTCTTATAATATAACAACAATTAAAATCAAAGGAACTTTAGCTAAACTTGCACATTCAGATTTACTGTTAAATACATCTATCTTAAATCAGTTGGGAAAGTTATATCTCTTAATTGAATAGTCAAATACTGGAATTTCAGCCTAAAAACTAAAAACATTAACGGTCCTAGTGACAAACAAAGTACTTTAAGCTAACTATTGAAAATTTTAACTAGCGTGAAGCAATTAGTTATTAAAAGGTCATCGTACAAGTTTTTGGGACGTGTAATACATATTCCCCAAATAACTAATGAAAGAAAATGCTTAGCTTCATTAAAAGCGGCTAAGATTTGATTAAAGAAAATCATTACTTTTAAAATGGAACGGCTGAGTCTATCTAACGGCAGTACATGCAAACACATTTCTAGAAATATTCTATTTTTAGACAATAAAACTCTCTAACCATCCAAAAAAATAGTTTCTTTAAATTAGCTTTAACTAAGCAGCCCGTACTTGTTGGGCTTCCTTGATAAAGTCAAAATATAGATTTCCTCAATTCACTGATTTACAACACAAACTAAATCCAAGCCTTTAATAAGACCGCTAAATCTTCTCCATTAATTTTAGTGTAATTCCAACATATACAATTAAATGGAATTTAAATGTAAAGGTAGTGTGACCGTTCACTCAACGGTTAATATCCAGCCCCTGCAAACACCTCTGCCGGCCCCTATTTCCGTGAAGAACATAGAATCTCTACACGTAGATGTTAAATTGATATGTATAGGGCGACGCAATTAAAATTATAAAGTATCCTAATTAATAAAAGGTAAATAAAATCTTACATATCTGAAGTAAATGATCCTTTAACAATAAAAAAATATACAGGAAGGTACAAAATAAAAGATACAGCTGCCCAAGCTGTAATACATCTTCACTGACTTGAAGGTGGAATATTACCTCAAGGCCATTACAAATCTTCACATATGCGCCCATCAAACATAGATACTAGAACTTTACAATACAAGAGAACCAAATATATTAAATCGAAAAAATGTAATATAAACAATTAAACAAATAAAAAATTATTTATTAAATCTCTAAAGGCAATAGGCTAGAAGCAAATCCATGAGGAAGAAGTACAAATCGCATACAATCATTTCCATAATACTTTATAGGAACATTATGAATAATGTTTCCCAGAAAAACAATATACATACAGGAGAAGCATATAAAAAACTCACAAATACGCCCAACTATTTCAATTACGGAAGCAAATAGAAGCAGTCTATGCAATATACAAATAAAAAGAGAACTCTTTCACCATATAGAAAACACCAGTAGCAGTCTACAAAGACAAAGTTAATGAACTAACAGGAATAAATGGTAGAAAATGTCCAGAATACACATAACAAATCAAAGATGGTTTGGAAGAAATAAATGAAAAGTTTAACAGACAACGCAAAGAAGAAAGTAATAACGAACTAACTCCATGAACGCCCGACAAATAAATCATAAAAGTAGCTGCAGAACTAGCTCTGACAGTTCACCAATAAATAGAACAATCAAAAAATTGCTAAAACCTAAATAACTCTGAAGAAATTATAATGACCACCGAAAATCTGAAGTACAGATGAACCAAAGATATCTATGCCTTCTCCATCCTACTTTCAAAATAATCATAATATACTCATTGTACCCGTTAAGCTACCTAACAAATAAGAACAAAGACACTCACCTACTCAATTATAAACAACTTGAATGACACCAGACTGCAAAAAGGGAAATGTAAAACATTTTAAAATCTACAGATTAAATGCAACCTTTCAGCAATCCCGAAGATATATCAAACACGTCTAAAAATGATATTTGTAAACTATTTAAAGAAAAAGAGACAACCCGATGATGACTAGTATGGCTTTAGAAGAAGTAAATCCATTGAAATGTCAATGACAGACATATTAGAAACTGTTTATCAAGAGTAAATTAAGAATAAGAAAGGCCATCGACCACAATTCATTCAAGTAAGGCTTTTAGCTGTATTAATCACAAAATACTAAAAAACAAACTCCGCTATCATGGCATAAGGGGGCTGCCCATGAGAATAATCGCATCCTATATGGAAGATGCATACCAAGTGGTATAATAGAGGAACCAAAGGCCTTCGCCAGAGTAGCATATCCACGGGATGCCACAGGACTCAATACTATTTAATTTACGTTAATTACCTTTCCAACAAAATCACTGCACATGGTATAAAAGAGTCCACGGAAGACACCACTCTCATAAAGAACTGAAGTAATAGAGACGAATTCTAAAACAAGTAGCTAAACTCATTAAAAGCCACAAAGAATAATTTAATCTTGAACAAAGGGAACTCCCAAAATCTGTCAATCGCTAAAAAGATTACTAAATGGGAAAACACAACGTCAATCCTAAAATTCGTCTTAAATAGTGCTGTATCCTGATATAGACACCTTCACAATCCAAAAAAAAAGGTAGAGACGGCCAATTTCTGTGTAAAAAAATAAAATACGCGCTAAATAAAGAGCCCGTCACAACAGTAAGACATACAAAGTGACATTTTCGGGATCAGCGGTAGACTTAACAAGGATCTACTTAAAGGAAAAGAAGTCTCTGAAGATAATAACCGCCATTCAACGCATAGCAAGCTGCAAGGACTGATGCATTAAATATAATATGCTAACATCACAAATTTGCTATATCTTAACTTATCCAGCTCACGTCCGCAAAAAAAAGAATTAACAAATAAAATATTTGGAAATACACGAACGTGACGCAAGGTCACAAATAAGCAAGTACAACCGCTAAATAGAACACAAATAGAAAAAAAAATCTTTAAATTCACAATCCAAAAATTTACACTCGGCTTTCGATCACTTAGTCATAAACAATTCAAAATAAGAATCATGACTTCTACAAAAAATGTATTCTACTCGATCAAAGAATTTATAAAGCAATCGCCGGATCTACACGGAAATCAAAAATATCCGAAAACAATATCTTACTATAAAACAGTAAATTGCATATATTATAATAACAAGCATAGACATGCATATCTATACTGTTATATGTGTTATTATTTTATTTATATATTAACTATCTACGTGTACTATAAATACTATAATTTGAGTTGTTCATGGGAAACAAGAATTACCACATGATATCCGTACACTTCTTAAATTCACTAGTGCGTAAGACCTACTGACGTTTTAAAATAATCACTCGCTCGAACCGAGCGAAGCTTCGAGACAAACTAAACTCGATAAGGTTCATTTTAAATTTTACTACGGAAAAGAAAAACACTAGACCGACGACCAAATAAAACTTGACAAACTAACCCTCTATATCTGTAAATAAAAGTTATTACTAAACAAATGTGATTGAGATAAAGGATTTCATTAGATAATATTTAATAAATACTTAAATAATAAACAAAACATGGAATTTAGCAGATTTAGGAGCAAACAAAATAGCTCCGAGGAATGACTAGAAAATAGTGTTTAATTAAATGTTGTTATTAAACTGAGGAAACTAAGTCAAAGATCCCTCTCAGGATTGAAAGTTTGCTTTTTAAGGTAGACTTTCAGCAAGTATGTAACGGTTCCAAGCGGGGTCTTTGAGTCACGGGATCGACAAAAATTATTTATATTTTAGCAGCCGGGATTGCTCGTCGGATTGGGCCGGGTCGATTTGGTCAAGCAGCAGGTTTCAGCTATCGCTGGAATCCTCTCTAGGAGCGGTTTATCGTTGGCCATCCTAAATTTGAGAAAGTTAGGTATTAAAACGGAGAGGTCCTCGAAAGGAATTGCGACTTCTTATGCAAAACTCTCTTTTCACAATCGTATATTTAATAATTATGTTCGGCGGAAATAAACTTTAAAAAGTAATTTTATTCACAATAACGGAAATTATAACTTAAATTAACGTTTTTGGATATTTTGTACATATTTACAAGAATGAATAATTAATAAGCATAAATAAACATAATTCTGGTTCGTTAAGATTGAGACCTTTCAGAGTAAAAGAAGGCGTTGCGGTGTATAGCTAATTTTAATAGACGCGGAACGCTGCTTTGGGGTCCTCACAAGGAAGAGCGTCCATCCGATCAAACTTTGATGTTCGTTTGTTACTTATGAAGTTTTATTAAACAAGTTCAGTATCTTTCCAGATGCGAACGTGGTCATATCACATGCGTGCGTGCTCCGTTTGTAAAATTATTTCTTCGGTTCGGACAATGATCTCTTAACCTGTTCGCAACTGATGCCACTCAACAGGCGAAAGTATCAAAATGGGATGCTGGCGTCAAACTGGCTCCCGCTACAAATACAATACAGAGACGTTTGACGACAGCGTCGATTTCTGGTTCTAGCTACGCTTGCACACCCGCTACAAAATCAACTCGAAGAGTGAGCGTTCTAATTAAACCTTATTGTCGATAACTTCCCACTACAGAGACAACACAGATGCTTTCGACAATAAGTTATGCGGGATCTGGTAATTAACAGGGGTTTTACACCCTTACGGATGTCTGAACTAATTTTGCAGTTTTACATTTTGCGACAACGGTTTTGAAGTTACAATATAATTTAATTGAAGTGGACGGTTTGCCTTCTTTGCGATTAACAAAGCGCTTTTGAATACAATAGAATTATCTCGGCTTTTGTATCAGTTCGAGCACGGGAATGCAAGAACTCTCGGTGCTAGTTCGAATGCGGGATCGCAAGAACTGTCCTTTTCGCTGAAAGCTTCGTTCTTTTATACAGAAATTGGTTACATCGTTCTCTGTTCCTCGAACGTTTCTGATAGTGGTTATTTCGTCTTACACTCATTGATAAGCGTATCGCTTAAATGCTTTGATTAATAATTCATTTCGTAATATTGCGCAATTCCAATTAATATTCTTTAGTTAATTACGTACGTTTTTTAAAATTGCTTTATGTTTGCTATTTATTTCGGTGGCAATTTTATTTATATTTGAACGATTATTTGATAATTTGGTTATTGTGTAATATTTCGTTATCTCTAAATTTTAATTAATTAATATAATTAATATTTCATATATATGCGGTTTAATAAATAATATTTATTTGAAATTACTTCGCGGTCACTCACTCACGGTTCACTTCTTATTGTCTTTTGAAATGTGTTTCAAACTAATCTTCTGATAATTTCGCGGAAACGTAAGACGCACGTATTTGTAGCAAATCGAATTCTGCGTCGCTTTTACACTTTAATATGTTCTGCTGGAAATGGCACAAGTAAGATAAGAGAAAATACTAAGAATTAAATAAATATTCTGGAAAATAAAATCTTGCTTGCGGACAAAATAATACATTTTCAGTAAATCAAAATGCACAGAAATAACTTTCTAAAATCTGCCTTGCAGTGCTTCTAGTTGAATAACAAGTCATCTAATAACAATTGCTAAATGATACAAAACTTACAAATTAATTGAACACTGTTAGTTGGTAAAGAAATTAACATAATTATTTCAGAAAACTTTAATTACGAATTACTCTTAGTCATGTTTATTAACAAACTAAATATTATGATGAAATACAGTGCGTTAAGTTATTGTAAACGCTAGTCTATGAAGTACTATCAACAGATATGAACCTAAAAACTTTGATAAATTCAAATATGTATTAATGCTAGTCCCAGTAAAATATTTCGTGATTAACGAAAAATATTTAATTTTAATGAATTGACATGTACGCAGCTGACAAATCAAATTAAATTTAAAACAAAACTCATTAATCGATGAATGATTGTTGCACGTGTTGAGTGGGTGTAAAAGAATGAATGCGGAGATCAATAAAAATTGATACTTTAGCCGTAATTAGTGATATTTTTTATTTCTTTTTCGATACCGTAACTGAATATATCAAAAAATAATTTAGCATCGATCATTAATTTCCATTTCCCATTAAGTGTAGCTTTCGAAACTTACGATTACTGCGTAGAGTTAATAAGTACGAATCCGTCATCATAATTAGGGTAGTGTCCACCTAAGCCATACATCAAAATCATTTTCACAAGGGTAATTAAAATTAATTTTAAATAAAATTTGCCGGTATTTAAAACATATTAAACAAATACGACCTCACGAGCCTATAACTTGTGGAACTTGATCCGTCGACACTTCGATTCTCTTGAGGACAATGACTAATAATTAAATGTAAACATACATCAAAATATAATAACGATTATTACGTATGGAATTTTTTAAAATGTATATACCTTTAATTAAAGAATTCTGAATTAAATTAATGAAACAATACTAAATAAGATAAATGTAACAAAGAATTCGTTATAAAAACACTTAAATCTGGTGAACTTGAAGGCCACAAATCACCAAATCGTGCTGTAATTCGTCCAGGAAAAAGACCTCGACGAACATTTATTGGATGAACTGCGATATGTACAGTGGCACCATTCTGTTAGAAAATAGCATTCTCTAAATCGAGTTTTCTTGCTTCAAACAACAAATGTCACATTTCTCATACAGATCGGGGTTAACTGTTATAGTTAAAATATGTCGAAACTCCGCATCACGCGGTAACTTTAGCGGGCAAGACTTTCCATGTAGCTTAAATGGATTTTATGCAGCCCCGTACAGAACAATCTGAATTTTTTACGGATAAAAGTAAAGACCCTATTTTAAAATTCGCAGAAAAGACGTATTCGAAATGTATAAAGCTTGAGTTTGTTTTTCAACTGAACACGTTGGACTCTGTTAAATAATAATTCTAACACGCTCATCGCACCGATGGGTAGTACCCCGGAATTTCGAAGGAACACATTCATAAGCACAATAATCACTTACCCATCTTGTATTTCCTGTAGATATCTTTCTGTCTTTAAACTCGAGATTCACGTCTGCATTTTATTTGTATTTGAACATTGCTGCAAGTTTCAAAAAACATTTCCAGTCATGTTAACATTCGCCTTATAAATTTCGAAGATTACAGAATACTTTTTAACAAATATTCTACGTAATTGTCAGTTATTTGTTTATTTTATAGGGCACACTCTGTCTGTGTCTTTAATTTGAACTTATTCATTTCCTACATTCGTTTTCGTTTATTTATTTGATAAATTATTATTTAGAACTTCTCAGATTTAAATAGCGAACCCTACTTTCCTCACTGAGTTACTAAGGCGACGTATGTCTATTTCACGTTATAATACGACGTATTATTGAAAAGTTTAATATTATTACCATCAATTTTGGGCCTGACAATGAAAACAGTACAAAATTTATCGGAATCAAGAATTTTTAAAATTATGGTTTAAATGACAAAATATTTGATAATGATCAGTATATTTAATTAATAGTAAATAATGTGTTATTTTGTGTACAGATTATGGTCTTCGGGATGTCGTTCGCGTTATCAAACATCTATTGGCCGTCTCCGATTTCTTCGACGACCATTTTGCATTATTGGTATTTTTCTTGAAGTTACTTATTGAAACATTTTAATAAATATATATATTTTAGATGTCGTAACTATAGCGGCATCCTTTATTGTACTTGGAATTGGTTCTGGCGGTCAGATGTTCGCTGCAAGCGCATTAAGAGGCCTTCGATTCTTTCAAATTTTACGTATGGTAAGAATGGATAGACGTGGCGGTACATGGAAGCTACTAGGTTCTGTGGTTTATGCTCATCGACAGGTATGTCAGAATGGCATGACAAAATATTTGTGTTTTATTTTCAGTTTTTAGGAATTAATAACAACATTATACATTGGATTTTTGGGACTAATATTTGCATCGTTTTTGGTATATCTCGCAGAAAAAGATGTCAATAAGAAGTTCTCTAACTATGCTCAGGCACTCTGGTGGGGCGTGGTAATACTAAATCTTTTAAATAAGAAATGTAAAGGTTAAGCGTATTTTTTCAGATAACTCTTTGCACAGTTGGATATGGCGATATGGTACCAGAAACATGGCAAGGAAAACTTATAGCATCTTTTTGCGCTCTTTTGGGTATTTCTTTTTTTGCTTTGCCTGCAGTGAGTATCTGTTATAAAATATTTAAGACAATATGAATATTTTTTCTTTTTAGGGTATCCTGGGCTCGGGGTTTGCATTGAAAGTTCAACAGCAGCAGCGACAAAAGCATATGATTAGAAGACGTCAACCAGCTGCTACACTAATACAATCACTGTGGAGGTGTTATGCTGCAGATGAACTCTCCATATCTGTTGCTACATGGAAAATTCATGAAAGACCTTTAGTTAGCCCAACAAAGTAAGTGCACGAATTATTATTACAATTAAGATTATTATAAGTATAGTTTATAATACTTTTAGTATTTACATTTTTACTTCATTATTTATTACATAACATGAAATTGGTAAAAAAACTTCACCCTTTTAACATTTGCATTATACTACATTTGTTTGAAGATATTTTGGAAAAATGTTCGCCTTTCTTATTAGCAAATGCAACTAGAACACGTCGTGTTCCATAAAGCTCTGCATCGTTTTCAAAATTTAACAACATAATTTAGCAAAATCAGAGAACCGTTTTGTAAAAATTATTAAACTCTTAAATCTTTTATACCTTCCTGATTTAGTTTTCTTCTAACTTGAATACATCTAAATGAGAATACGTTTCATTATATTTGATAATTTTTCTGCATAAGTTTTGAAAAATTTAATCAATTACGCGATATTCGTTATTTTTTACAAGCACATTTTCAATAAGTATTTCTAAAGTTTGTCATCTTTTCATCGCTATCTTGAACCTTTGTCCTTTAATTGAGCTAAAGTTTCAGTTTTATACATCATGTTATATACGACGTTAATAAATTTGAAACTCCGCTTAACGGTCCAATCGCCGATATGTAGAGTTGGAGTGCCCTAAAGAAAATACAACCCCTACATGTACTAATTTCTCAAAAACTATTAAAGATATGTAAACGTACTAAACATAGTGTAATTTTTGTTTAAAAAATTATTGACCTTATTAATTCAATTCGAGCTGGAAATTTGTAAACAGCTCAAAAAAAATAATATTTTGTGTAGAATTCAACCATACATAAGTTAATTATGCGGTTAAACTTTTAACACAGGAAATCGTTAAATGTGTACAAACAGATTTGCACATATACGAGGCGTGCCGGAAACCAATTTTTCAACCCCTATCCATTAATTGTAATGTTTTAAAATAACTAGAAGAAATTTAACAAGCGCATGCGAGTTTAATAGTTTTCAACTACGATATTTTGAATGAGACGGTATTCCGAGGTTAGGACGTAGTTCTGGGGCGGTTTCTTGTCACGTATGGGAATTTAAATAAATTGGCAAACATACACATAAATGTACATAGGGGAAGGACCACAATATTTTAAAGATCATTATACTTTAAGGGTCGATTGCTAAGACAAGGTCTAAACGTGGTTTTCATGAGACGCTGTTTAAAACTTCGATTTTGTTTGCAGAGACGCAGTTTTCAGTGTTTTTGAAACCATGGCTCGAAATCGCGTTCTAAAATTAAGATGTCGGCTTACTCAGGTTTTAAAAGAGTTTTTAAACCATACCCCTTCTTAGAAATGGGTTGTGTTTACTTGTTACACAAAAGACAGTGGGAAGGAAATTCTTAAGTTGTCTATCGACAATATCCCTATAAAACAAGCTATATTAATTTTTATTATTTTACTTTTGTGTGAATGGTAAACAAGTGAATTGAATAGTTGTGTCTAGTTCGAATTTTATTTGTATATTATTATTGTATGCATAAAATAGAAATATTTTGATAAGGGGTTAATATTATTTGTAGATTTGGTTATATTTTTAATACTTGGAAATTGGTTTTATGGCATCTTAGTTGGTTAGGTAGTTAATAAGGAGTGATAGGTTCGTTTTTCAGCATTTTGTGAGCAGCTGATTGAAATTGGTATAGTTTTGTAGACATTTTGTCAATAAATTTTTCAAGTAGTAGATAGTTTTATAGAATTACATTTTACTGTTCTGTAGTTTATACCTGTTTGCAAATTTTAGCAAGAACTTATTTGTCAGAAGAATCAAAATTTACCAGTTTAAAAATTTTACATTACGGTTTATTTAATAAAATATGATACAGTATACACAGGGTATGCTTGATATAAGCGTATTATATTAGCAGCAAACATATTGTAACGCAACTAGTTCATTGTTTTTAAGTGTTTTTTTATATTCACTAAAATTTCAATTATTTATGTACACTTAATTATTTAAATATTTATTTCACAATCCACTAACAGCAAACTTTTATATTTCTATGTATGTATATTTATATTTATATTCATCAGTAACTTACAGCACAAGATTCTAACAAAAACTAAGGGAATTCAATTTACTGTTTATATAGGAAATATAAATGCTAGAATATGATGGATTAATCTAAAATAAGCAATTGGCCACAACAATAAATTACAGTGCTATGACTCATTGCTGACCTAATTGAATTGACAGGTATCAATTACAGCAATGAGTCACCTAGGATTACATCATCTATTTTATTCTAAAGGGTGCTAGACATTTCTAGAAACTTCCATTAGATTTTCATTGTTTCTAATCTTCGTTACAATATCTTAACATGCGTGACAAAAATCGCTTATAAACTATGTGTCTAAATTGCATAGTCTTCGAAATATTTGCATTTAACATGGGATACTATATTCAGCAAGAAATGGTTAGTTGGGTATAAATATTTAGCCACTGACCGAAGCCGAACAAACGCATTCGATTTCAAAGCAACATTGATAATATTCTCAGTTGATTGTTATAAATACTAGATACGTTACTTACCGTTTAAAAGAAAAGGTTTTATTTTCTTCCTTAAAATTTCTAGTGATCTGTTAATTCTGCAAGTTTATAATTTCTTTAAAATAAAAACAAGGTTACATACGATTTTTAATATGTATAGATTTATATTATTAGATTTAAAAGCGTTTTTTATATAACTTCCACTTTTACCAAACCGGTTAAACACGGCGTTAAATTGTTTTTGATAAATATTTTCATATATTATTGTGTTGTGTATAATTTAAATTTTCTGAAAATTATTAAAAATCTAAATGATAAATGTCATAAAATTTAAAGTAATTTCTCTGCAGTATAAAATATCTAATATCTACATATAAATTATTGTCGATCAAATTTATGTAAATTTCAGATATTTATCAAATACCTTTTATAATAATTAATCCACAAATAACTAATAATTAATAAGCAATGGTGTTAGTAAAAGCAAATTTGAATGATTTTAAAAGAATAGGTTGAATTATTTTTTATTAAAATAGCTGGCCACCTTGACTTTAAAACGTACATTCATAGTAAATGTAAATTGACACTGTAAAAGCAAAAATAAAGTAGTATTTGTATTTGTGCGTATGTTTCATGCTAAAGCATATACTGGCCCGTAACCATGATAGATTTGCACGCGAAAATTTAGAAAATTTTTTTTTAAAACGTTTACAGATTTATGTTCACAAAAGGCTGGGGTACATGTGTCTTTAATAATGCTTTGTAAGCGCGTCATAAGTTTGACAAACAATAATAAATTATTTAGAGACACCCGATATATATACACTGTGTCCGAAAAGAATGGAATATCATATATATCTCAGTAAATATGCATTTTATGGAAAAATATTTTCTATAACAGTTGCTTAGTTTTTGTTTCACGTTATAGGGCAATATCAAATAACTATTCTTTAAAAAAACACAAACGCAACGAATTACACTTCAATTTTTTTTAATGGAACGGTACCCCTTTATTGTACTCATTTGATAGAGAATTTGTTTTCTTTTCAATGATATAGAACATTGATATACTTGCATAAGCAAAATTTTGATTAAAACACAAGCAAGTGTTTGAAAGTTTATTTCAATATTTATCCAGTACCGTAATGATTTCTGATATGATAGGTCTAATCTCTATTCCAGTATGCGGTGTTTTTAAATTCTCACAATCATCTAGTCACCTTATGGTCGGTTTGATACACTTGTGTTTGTTGTAACAATTGAATGCGTTGTAGAA
>JAHWXV010390008.1:0-13807 GCA_024586415.1 Phrixothrix hirtus | reverse complement strand
GATTTTAGGCTGGGAGCATCACTGGACCATACCTTTTTCAAAAATGGAGCTGCTCAAGCAGTGAATGTTATTGGTGCTCGATATCACGACATGATAACACAGTTCTTTCTACCTAAATTGAATGATATTCATATGGACGGCATGTGGTTTCAACAAGACGGTGCTACATGCCATACAGACCGCGAAATAATTGAATTACTGCATGAGACATTTCCTGGCCGTATACTCCCTCGTTTCAGTGATCAGAATTGGCCCCATAGATCGTGTGATTTAACACCATTGGATTTCTTTTATTTGGAGTTATTTGAAGTCAAAGGTCTACGCCAACAACGCTGCATCAACGAAATTCAGCCACATTTATCCAAAATGGTCATTGAAAATTTCGACAAAAGCCGTGGAGGCCATTTTCCCTGTGCGTTTTTCTATACATAACCCTTTCCCATGTACTTTACAATGCAATAAACAAGTAACAATTTAAAGAAAAAACTGTGTTTTTAATTAATTCAAATCTTGCGTTATTTTGGGACACCCTTTATAATAACTGCACAATTGTGTCCTACCGGTTTGAGGGAGTTCATTGTGACATATTGCTTCTATAATTTTGTTCAACCTCTGAGTTATTATGGAGGTAGTTCTATAAAACTGGTAAAATGAAGCAAAGCAGTTGATTTTTCGGGGTAAAACAATTTATTTTACCATAGTTCTATTCAAACTCAATACACTCATTCCAAATATATTCAAGATGTTTAAAGCCTTCAGTCAAATAGGATTAATCAAAGTCTGCAAAATACGCGTCTACTTTGGCTATCATCAGCAAGGCAAGTTTTTTGTGTTTAGGGATAAGAAGTGATCAGAAGCAGCTAAGCTGGGTGAAAACATTTCGAAATGCAAGTCATGCATTTTCAATTTTCTAATAACTGAAGAATGTGCTGGTGCATTTTTGTAGTGAAACAAAATTTTCTTCCTTGTCAAATGTAGCTGCATTCCTTTGATGTTTATATTCATATGGTCCCATAATGATGAATAATACTCGCCTATTATTGTTTTACCCTTTTGAAGGTACTGACTGAAAATTATTCTACAAGTATCTCAAAAAAACAGTTGCCAAGAACTTAGCAGCTGATGGCACCACTTTTGCCTTCTACGGTGCACTTGAACCAGCTTCTACTCATTGTTTCGATTGATTTTTGATTTTCAGAGTATAGTGGTCGAGACAAGTTGAATCGATTACGTTTAAATTGTTTCAAACAGTACTCCGAAGTCGTTGAACGATTACGTTTTTGATCCACTATTAACAAACGCTGCCCTATCTTGCACAAAGTCTTTTCATGTCCAAATCAGCACACCAAAATTACTTTTTGCATTCTAGTGAAACCAATACAAATTGTTTACTTTAAATGACTGTCAAACACAAACTGATAACCAGATTTTTGAAAATTGGTAGGAGGTGGTTATTTACTGGAATGTTCTTTAACAAAATAATATTGCTTTTATTTTAGTTGCGCCATCTTTTGTACTTTTACCTGACTTATTGAATCAGCCTCGTAACCTCTGAAATATAGGTATATAGTGGTATACTTTTTATAGTAAATTTGTATTTATCAAAAGAAATACGAAAGCATCTTCCTGATTTTTAAGTTTAAAATGTGGAAAATTCACACAGTTAAAATCGGTGAATACAGCAATCTGTATTTAGAACGGTTTTTTTGTCATCTGGGGAACTGAAAGTCGACGTTTTCATATGCAGCAAATATTTACGCAAATTATATTAGAAATTTTGAATAGAAATTATCGAAATACTAAATTTTATAAATAACAGTTTTCCACAAATGAAATAGCATTTTGTATTGTTATTACTTGATGGAATGGTAGGCAGGCTCCCAAAATAAATGGCCTTGGAGAGCGTCATAATATAACTAAAATTTGAAATTAAAGAATTGGAATTAAGCTACTGATTTAGACCATTGACATCAAATATGGAAGTATCATAAAATAAAGCAAACCAATTTACAAAAAGAAAAGAACTAAATGGGAAAATACATATGGCAAATACTTAAATTATAAGTTTCACAGGCATGTATTTATGCGGAGTAACTTGACTAGTTTCCGTGTGTTAATGTATTTAGGAAACACTGGACAGGTTTCAATCTTGTTGAAGATCATCAGTAGTATGCGCCCATATATCCTTGGAAGAAACGCATCTTTAGTACTCGTTACACGTAAATTTGCGATTTATTATATTAACAGTAACGCCGTCTAGTAGATTATAATCGAAAAAGGATAAAGATGGATTCTTAGAAAGCCGCCTTATTTTAACTAGGTTCATTCCATAGATTGACAAAGAATTAAAATGTTACTAACAATAACAAGGATAAGAAGATAGTAGTCTAGTTTCGACTTACAACTTACAACTGTACGTTAATTTAAAGTTTGCGAATTGTAGCCAAAGTTAGGTAGGCATCATTACCAATTTTGATTTGCCCTTAATTTATACTAAATTCGGGGGAGACTTACTACCAGACAGAATCTCGCTGCAAATTCAAGAAGTAATCTTCAAGACAGAATTTGAAGATATCTCGAAAGTGATATCAGCCCTAATTTATCAGTGAATCGCTCGAAAAAGCTTAATGCAACAGAGGGCAGTTTCATGCTACGAAAGATTTAGACTTGGATCTGCGATGGTAGCTGAGAAAAAACCAATAATGATAATACTATTTTTCTTTCAACCAGACTAGTGTTTCTGTTATAATAATTAACATTGTATTCTTGTAATTTTAGTAACAAGTATAAAATTCCATATTTGTGCCTAAAACAATTACAAATTATATTAGTTAGGGTTTCTTCATATTGCAATTACAGCTATATTCTGCTTGTTTCATTCACTTAGAATTATTAAATTGATTTATTAACGATGTCTTAAAACCATTCACTTTTCCTCAATTCTTCATTTAATCATTCAAAATATACTATTTAATAATAAAAATCAGTAAACAAAACCGTGCGAAGCTCTATATAAAGCCAAAAAGTAATTTCTCACTAAAAAAAGTTCTTGCATTAAATTAAATGTGCAAGAGCATCCCCAAGTACCTACATAAAGTATATGCAAAACTGTTTCACAAAAATTGTAATAAAAAAGTAATAAATTACACAGACGTGGTGGTAACGAAAAGTTCCCAAAATTGAAATTTCGGACACAACTAGAGTGTTGTGCTCTTTCGCTAAGTGCCTCTTCTAAGTTCAAGGAGGAACCGGTTGAGCGCTTATTGATGCCATTCGCAAACATTTGTATTGTTTTATTTTAAACTCAGTGGATTGACAGTACATACGTTAAAGATGATAAATATTCTAGGCGCCACGTCGCTAAAGTGCGCGAAAAAATTCTTCAATATTATCAACATATAATTTGTGATGCTCGCAAAGCTTTAGGTTTGTCAAATTACAGCGAAAGTTGTACCCCATCTGCTAACGATCGATTAAAAATAACATTGAATATATGCACATCATTACTGGTGTTGAAACATAGGTTTATGACAACGGTCTAGAAACAAAGCAGAAATAATCTCAATGGAAGTAGTCTAGTTCACCGAAATCGAAGAAAGCTCGCTAAGTTCGGAGCAACGTGAAAATAATATTGATTTGATTGTTTAATGTCAAAGGCGACATACACAAAGAATTTTTTCCACAGAGCAAGTCGAAAATGTGCAGAGGTGCGGGTCAACCAACATGAGCACTGCTTCATGACATCATGTCCAGCTATGTGTGACATTTTTGGGTTTCAACGAACCTCGTCCTTTGTGCATACTCATATTCCCCAGAATTAAAATGGAGCTCATAGCCGATTCCAGGTAAAAAGCTGAATAAGCTACAAGATCAACAGGAAATGATTTCCGGCTGAGTTCGCGCATTAAAACTGCACTGTGACTAAAGTATCAGCAGACGATTACTTTATTTTATACCTGAAACATTTTTAACAAATTTAATTCGGGAACTTTTGGGCAGCACCACGTATATATTCCGAGTAAAATATTTATTACTTGTGAGGTATGAACAGTATTAGAAATTTTTCAGGCAGAAACGTACAACAATAAAATATCACAAGATATAAATACTTCTTAATCAATAATAGTCGAGTGAAATACCTTTGAGTATTTATAAAAATTAAGTCTAATGGCATTCATTTGTTTGTAACAATTTGATGTATGCGTTTATGAGTTTAAGGGTGTTTCAAATAACGCATAATACTTTATGAACCAAATTTTTCAAAAATTCTAGTTTTCAAAATACTAAGCCCGTCCAAAGCTGTATACACAATTCATTTGTATAATAAGTAATAATAAGACTGTAGTATTATACGATGTTTCATCTACAGATGGCTCGCTATTATACCTGTAGCGTAAACAAGTGACATCTACAATGACAAATGAAAATGACTGAGCAACGTAAGTTCAATTTAAAGTGATATTTTAAGTTTGCGAATGAGCTTGTAAAAGCATACCCAACACGCTTTATGATTTTACGTAATCGTGATAAGTTCGAAACTCATGGTACTGTAAGCGATATGCATAAAGGAAAATTCGGCAACTTGTACAGCAATAGGCACTGCTTCATTGGTTCTGGTGTTGGAGCAGTTCATACATTCGCCACAAAAATCTACTGCACACTGTGTGCATGAGATAGGCATAAGTACTGAAAGTGCACGGCGCATTCTGAATTGAGAAAATTGGAAGCTTGCATCCCAAGACTTATATGTATATAATGAATGACGACGATTCAGATCGAATAATCCAGAGGATGAAGGGTTTGTAAGAAAGATTATGTGGCTGATGAAGCACAATTTAAACTTAATGGAACAGTGAACCTAGACAACTATGTTTATTGATCGCTGCAAAATCCTTGCGTACATATCGCCAAAGCAGTGAGTTTACCTGAAGACAATGTCTGGTGGGGTGGTTTAGTAGGTCTCCTTTTCTTTGATGACAATGTTAATGGTATAGCGTGTCTAGAAATGCCGGACACATCTATTTTACCTGCCATGCAAAATCTTTATGGAAATGATAAATTTTTTGTTGCAACGAGACGGTTCACCACGAAATGCAAGATTATCTGGATAGGACAAAGATGTGCAGTTGAGTTTCCCAAACGTTTTCAAGATTTAACACCTGTAGATTTTTACCTATTGAAAACGTTGAAGGATGTCGTGTAGCGCAGAAGACCGGTACACTTAGAAATGAAATGTGTAGCAATCCCATTGGACACTTCGACCAACGTTACCCAAGCAGTCGTTCACCGTATTATTAGATATCTAGAGGGTAATGGTTACTAATTTAGGCACCTTCAGTAATTATAGAAGCGAAAGATTATTTATCTGTGGCATTATGCCTGAATAAATTTATTATTACAATATTTATATAGATCTGTCTTCTTCTAAAGTGTGTATACATTTTTTGACATGCTCTTCACTAACAGATAGTTTTAAATCCAACCCTGTCCGATACTTTCGAGTCGAACTGTAACACAGATGGGTTGCCGTGTGAAACCGCCCCGATTGATATAAAGGTTAGCATGTTTGCCTCTACATTCAACGGACGCGGGTTCAAACCCGATCGAGGTCGGTATGCGTTTTTCTTGGATAAGGAAGTAAAATCGTAGGTTACATGTCAATGTGATGTTTGGCATGTTAAAAATCCGTACTAGCGGTGAAACTCCTCCATATTCGGAAAAATTGTTGCAGATATAGTGAAATGGCTACATGTCAGTTCTAGTTCAAAAAGGCCAAGGGAATTTCCGCATCCAGAAGTCTCAGCTACAAAACAAACAAACAAGGCTACCGTGCCATAAAATACCGTCACAACACTCCTTGCTAGTTACTTACGTTATTACGACTCATAGATTTTATTTTATTACGGCAGAAGTGTAGAATCAAAATAATGTATTATGGTACATTTTTATATATTAACTAATTAGTATTTTATGCATTTTTACACGAAAATATTTAATTTTTATTTTTAATAATTTTAAATAACATCGACAGGGTTATATTTAGGCTCCATTAATCTAGAGGCACCACGACTGAATTTGCTATTGAAACTCTAGCACCAAACCTACTACGGCTAGCGCCATCAAAGCTAGAGCGAGCGCCAAAATATTTGTAAAGTTATAGAAAATTAAAGTTTGATGCGGCTAGATTAATGCTTTTTTGCCATGGCAGCTATGATTGAAACTCTAGCGCCAAGTTATATGGACTCAGCGCCAGCTAGCGGCACAATATTTTCCGAGATAAAGTCAATTGAAGAAAAAGAGAAAAATTATGCCATGGTTGAATTTTGCCAAAACATTTTGTATACATATTCACTTGAACTAGCGCCGTCAAAATAAGAGCTATTGCCACAGCGGTTTCCGAGCTAAGGTGAATTGAAGAAAAAGAGAAAACTTACGCCATGGTTGAATTTTACCAAAATATTTTGCATACTTAATCGCTTGAGTAGCGCTATCAAAATAAGAGCTGTCTCCACCGCGGTTTTCGAGCTAAGGTCAATTGAAGAAAATGCAATTTTTGCTGAAATATTTTACATACTTATTCGCTTGATCTAGCACCAACCAGAGCCATCAAAATAAAACTATCGCCACAGCGGTTTCTAAGTTAAGGTGAATTGAAGAAAATGGGAATTTTACGCCATGGTTGAATTTTAGCGAAATATTTTGCATATATGTTCTTTTAAGCTAGGCCCACATAGCGTCGTCAAAATAGGAGCTAGCGCCAAATTGCTCCGCCAAAATTAAAGCTACTGAGATTGAGGCAACTAAATATAAAGGGAAAGAATTCGCCAAGGATTGAATTTTGAGGAAAAATTCTGAAGTAGTGTATTTGGGCAATGCATCTTCGATAGTGTTATGACGGCGCTATCTGGCGCTAGCTCAAAAGAACATATATACAAAATAGTCGTCATAATTTAGCCATGGCGTAAAATTCTCATTTTCATCAATTGACCTTAGTTTGGAAACCGCTGTGACAATAGCTCTTATTTTGAGGGTGCTAGCTCAGAAGAACATCTATGCAAAATATTTTGGAAAAATTCAACCATGGCGTAAGTTTTCTGTTTTTTCTTCAATTGACTTTATTTCGGAAACCGTTGCACTAGTTCTTAAATTTGTGGCGCTAGGCCAATATAACTTGGCGCTAGAGTATCAGTGATATTAGTCGCCATGGCGAAAAAGCATTAACGTAGTGGCACCAAACTTTAATTGTTTATAACTTTACAAATATTTTGGCGCTAGCTCTGGCTTTGATGGCGCTAGAGTTTCAGTAGGGAATTCAGTGGTGATGACGCCTAGTTAATGGAGCCTTATATTTACATGTTTTGCGGTTTGGAACATGGCAACGTTGCGCTATGTTGCTATTTAACACTTTTATAACGTCATATAACCGTTAGAATAAAATCTTATACGCAAATTTTTACATTTGTAATAAAATTTAGTTAAATATTTTTAATTATGAGCTCTTTTTGGAATTAATTTATTTTTCCATACCAAATTCGAATTTTGAGGTCAATGAATACATTTGACTTTTAACATGTAACGTAAAAGTAAGAAAATTCTAAATTAATTTTCTTACAAGTTTTCTAGTTACTTAATTGTGATTATAAAATAACGGACGTTGTATGTACGTTTAGTAATTTGAAAAACGTAACTCACGAATTTAATTATAATGTTATGAAAAGTAGACGTAATTAGTTTAGAAAAAATAACTTAGTTTCATGAATGTTTAACAATTTTACATAATATGTATATGTTTTTGGCAATTTCTTTTATAAATTAACGAAGATGAAAACATTTTTCTTTGATCTAATTTAACTTATATGTGGTAAAGTTCATTCGGCGAAGCAGTAAAGTGACGTCAGATACCCAATCTAACGTCACTGCACTACTTCGCAATACTCATGGAAGGAACAGTCCTTCGTTTGACCTACTTTATTATATTTCGATAAATCCATGTTCAAATTAGGGTAAACGTTCAAATCATCAAGCCCTTTCCACAATTCTCAAATACAGGATCGGAATAAATCAAATTACTCCATTTTCTTTAACACGATAGAAATTCTATTTTGTGAAATTTTGCTATTACACGTTCCTTAACTTCTGTGAGAGAGGTTCCCGGTTGTTTTGGGAGCATCCTGTATTAAATGAAGCTCATTAAATTCCAATTGCTGTTCTCTATCTTTTGCAGCAATGAAATGATAACTCATGATTGATAAAAAATTAGTCTAGGTACTTTCCCACAAATAAAATACTATAACAACGAGTATGTTCTTTTTGATTTAGCCAATTTCACATTATGGATTTTTAAAGAAGACATATTGGACAAAAATCGCAATTTTGATAAAATTGAGTAGCGGTGAGTGATTACATTGATGTTTTGCAAAGGACTGTCCGGTAAGGAAATTTATGCGGATCTAGTCGAGGATCACTGCTTTTCGTACCTTATAATCGAACGCTGATTTGTCGAATTTAAGAGAGGGAGAACAGTGTCCAAGAGAAACGCGAGAGACTCGTTTTTATGTTCACTCTTGAAAATAATGGTGATGTGCATGAAATTATTTTGGCAAATCGACGCATTGACCTTAAACTATAGCTACAACTTTTAAATATTTCCTATGTATTTGTCTTTCACATCGTACATGGCGCTCTATGTTTGAAAAAATACTATATCAAATTGATCTCTAAATGCCTAAATACTCAGAGTGACAACTCACAGGTCACTTGTTTTGAAGAAGACTTTGCGAATTGGTTAGATCGTATTGAAATTAAGCACCAAACATGTATCTGTTATTGAGATCCAGGAGCAGACTAGTTCTACTCTCCAAAGAAATCGGCAGCAAAGGTGCTTGCATTAATGTTTTGGGACAAGGGTGCTATAATTGTGTCAGGGTACTTGGAACAGGTAGAAATCGTGCCAATAGAGTGATATTATACATTTTTAACTAAGTTTCGAAAACAAAAACTGTGGGGAAACGCCGTGAAAATTTTTCCAAAGGTGTGCTTTACTTGCTGGGTAACATTCGTGCACACGAGTCCTTGTATGCGTTGCGAAAAATTGATGATATTGAATTTAAGTTGATTGACCCCCGCCTATTTGTCAGATTTAACCCCATTAGTATTATCTATTTCCAAAATTAAAAGAAATCTGAGAGAGAACAAGTTCTCGTCGAATGAAGCAAAGTACCGTTGCACAGCAGTTTGCAGAAAAGACCTTAGAATTATTCACGAACGTTGTGCTGAGTATACAAATATTAAAAGGTGATTTGTTTTGAAACACATTAACGTTCTCTATGCTAGTTTAAGAATTTATCAAAAGAACTTCAGTGTAGGAAGCAACGGGAAGAAACTTTTAGACGCGCATTTTGAGGCACGAGTTTTAAGGCACTGCCATCGTAGATACAATTAAAATTACGCACAATTTCTAAACGTCCTAGATCCACAACATTTACTGAGTATACCATTAAGGTGCTAAATTTTGAATTCACTGCCATGAATGCGAAAGTAATCGCTAATCAGCTTGACATTTTTTCGAAAATGAGAAGAAATCCATACAATTGAAATAAAATTGTAATATGGTAAAGATTTTCTGTATCTACGATAAGTTTAGGACCCCCAGTTCTCCTCCATATGTAATCCGTCAAAAATGTTAATTAGGTTGTATTGTTCCCCACTTTTTAGCAATCCTGATGCAGTAAACATTCTTTTAGTATACCAAGGGGTCAGGCGACCTAGTATTGAAAAATGAGTCCATAGGCAATCATCGTCAAAAACAGTAAACAAAAATGTTGCTCATTTTTCATGTTTGATATACAAAATTTAATGTAAACAAGAAAAAAATTCAAGTCTATGAACTATGAAATTCACTGCTGTGAAAGTAGCAAAACGAACTTACTGAAAAATCATTATATTGAAAACTTCAAAGATAATATAGGCCAAAAGCTATAGTATAAATACCGTTTTATTACCTAGCGCAGAATAACAATAAAAGAACAAAGTGCTCCAAATTGGATAGATAAAAATAATAAAGGAAAAATTGTTATGTTTTAGATTGCATGATATCTTCAAAGATTGAAGGTCAAGGCGCCAATTATAAATTTACCTGTGTATTTGTGCCGTCTTGTGGGGTCATTTGACGCTATAAATATTTATATTATTTAAAATGTTCTACCACAGTTTATTTTAAAATAAAATAGCACCTTTACATCCCTAAAAATCAATACCAAAAAATGTGATGTTACAATAACTATTCTTGTAAATAGAAAATATTCCGACAATGAGATGGAAAACGACGAAGCAACATTATTACATAAAATTTATCGAGCTATTCTATCTCCCTATCTACAGGTCACCCTATATTATAAAGCTATTTGAAATATAACAGTCATAATTTCATTGTGATTTTGAAATTCCCTTTTGTTCTGCACAAATTGCCCTTTAGCAATACCAGGATAAGTTTATTTGAGCAATACAACGTAATTTACTTCCTTCAATGCAGTATTCAAGTTATTTTGGTAAGTGCATACAGTCAAAATGAGGCAGCTTTGTAGTTACATCATCATTTCTATTTTCAATTTTTCCTTAGGTCTAGGTTGATATCTACAAAGTTGTTTGAATTCCAACTTTGATTTGTAAATAAATTTGTGGCATACTGTAATCTTAACAATGTAACTACACTGCATGAGTTTTCCTACTGTTTAGAATGCTATTCGAAAGATTATTTGCCACTACCACTTCTATTTACTTATGTCAATTTATTTGGCTTGGCCCTGTAGATAATAGCTACAACGCTACTACATAACCGAAAAGGAATAAAATATTTATGTATCAATTATTCGTAATTAGTTCAGTAAAGCCCCAAGTAGGTTTAAGTTTTGCCTTCGGATAACTCAAGTCGGTTGGGGGCAGAATTCTAAAAGAGCAGCAGCTAATGCTTTTGACATTAATGGGAGAAACATTAAAATTGCATTTCGATTTGTGTTGTATCTATATCTGATCTATTATACTTAAAATAGCAGATAAATTCCTAATTTTTCAAATTTTAGTTATATATTAAATACATTCCTAATTTCCTATATTTAAAAATTATATATCTAATTTTGAGGACGATAGAATATATTATGTTTATTTACAAATAGTTGTTTAAATTCCTTCGTTTAATTTTTGAACGTTAAGGGTGGCTTTCGCTATTATCTATATTTAAAGCCGACGGTGAATTTGTTTACAAAACGTCTAACTTTTATATGATGAAAAATTGATTTATTTTTATTTTATCTTGTTTAGCGGGATAACTAGAAATGTATGGGACGTACCTGGATTCACTCTTTATTTAATTCACGAATATTAAATTTCTTAAAAACGGGTCTGTTTATATACGCTGTAATGCAGCAACCTTCATTACCCTGTATGAAGGACCCGTTAATTTACCTTTGGACATACGGAAAGTCACGAATGTCTTCTTTTAAAAGTTAATTCTTGGACACTCGTACAGTCAGGAATGCATACGTTTAATTACTAATTAAAGCAGAAGTTAGCAACGTCGATTTGTCTTAACCCTACATTCATAAACATTTGTGTGACAGACCGCACGATATGCGGAAACATGTACCATTTGGTGCGTGAAAAAGATAGACAGTTGACCTTTTCAATACCTTCCCAAATAGTCACGTAGTTAGTGGTGTCGTTGCAGTTTGGCTGGAGTGACGTGTTATTGCTGACATACAGAGCTTTGTTCGTGTGAGAGACGAATGTTTATGATTAGCGTGACAATTACTGATTCTGGTTAAATTCTTTAATTAAAATATTATTAACACTTTTGTAGAAGTTTTTATAGAATAACTGTAAGCATACATTCGTTATACTTGTACTTTTTACAGAAACATATTTTAAAAAATTAATTCGTGAAATTATCTCATAATTATCTTTCTTTGATTTGGTACTGTGTTAATGTATGTCGTTATTTTTAATTTTCAAGACGGAAGCTCCATTACGAGATAGCGAATTTTGGAAGGGATTCTAAACAACTTAAGTGAAGAGGAGGATGAAACATCTAATTTGCAACTTTATGATGGTATGAGTGACGTTGAAGATCATGTTGAAATTGAAGAGATGTATCCAACGGACATAAGTGACGACGATGAACAACTGATACTACCGAAGTGATTCGGGGCCCGAAGAACAACTAAGTAACCGCCCTTCATCTTCACGCATAATTATCCCGTCTACTCATAATCTTAGCGGCAAAAATGGTCACAAATGGTCTACTGTGCCTTCAGAACCTATTAACACCAGAACTTAGAGAAGAAATGTTATTCACATAGTTCAAGAACCAACAAACGTTGTGAAGGGAGTTGTTGAGGCAGTTTATTGTTTTTATTTATTACGACATAGACTATCAGTAGTGCATACAAGATCAAGAAATTTCTACGAAATGTGCTAAATATAAGGAAAAAAATGCTACGGTTTCAAAAACATGCTCAGAGGAAGTTGCTGCTCTTATCGGACTGCTTTTGTTATCAGCTGTGAAGAAAGACAATCACCTAACAAGTTTTGAACTCTTTGACCCTACTTTTAGTAGATATATTTTTGTAATGTCTCGTGAGAGATTCTACTTTTTATTGAATTGTCTAAGATTTTACGACAAATCAACAAGAGAAGAAAGCAAAGCACTTGATCAGGAAGATATGGGAAACATCCATTTCAGCGTGCAGGAGTAACTATAAAGCCGAATCTTATGTAGCCGTAGATGAGCATCTATTGAGTTTCAGAGGGTGTTGTCTATTTAGGATGTATATACCCTCAAAACACAATAAATACGGAATTAAGACAGTTATGTTATGTGATTCTAAAACCAAATATATGGTTGGCGCAGTGCCGTATGTTGGAAAAACAAACACAATCACTGAATCACTCGGAACTTACTACGTCTAAACCTTAACCCAAACACTTTGGGATAGTAATCAAAACGTGACCATGGATAATTGGTTCACCTCTATTCTATTGGATCAAAAGCTCTTGAAGGACCCTTACAACTTGACCATTGTGGGAACAGTTAGGGTCAATAAAAGAGAAATTCCACTAGCGTTAATGAACCTCAGGGAAAGACCTATATGGTCATCAACATTTTGTTACGACGGACAATGTACAATGGTATCTTAAAAGCCCTAAAATGATAAAAATGATCTTTTACTTTCTACCACACACGGAAGCGGTACTATAGCACCTTTTGGTAAACCAGATATAATTGAATTTTAAAATTCAGCTAAAGGAGCTATAGATTCCTTTGATCAGATGTGTGGAGTATGTCGTGCAGTAGAAAAACACAACGATGGCCACTTTGTTAGCTTTTTGGCATGCTAAATAAATATGTCCATGATTAATTCTCGCGTTATACGGGTGCATAATATGATAAATAAACTCCAAAGCCAAATTTGCGCAGATATTTTGTAAAAGAAGTAAAACTGACTGAACCCTGGTTACGACGCCGAAGCGAAATTCCAACTTTAAGGCGATGCCTAAAAAGGAAAATTGATGAAATATTGGGAGAAATTCTGACTAATGAAGCTCCAGTGGTCAGTGGTTCGCAAGAAATAATTTGTGGTGCGACGACCTTTCGGTTATTTATTTGCTTTGAGATGGATAGCTCAAGCTTTAACTTTTATGACTTAAGGTCGGCGTAAGATAAGTGTACGTTGAACTAATTTATAGTCCAATTGGCCTTCAACTAGCTCACTTTCAGCCGGAGGTTTGTGGGTGGATTCGAACGTACTCGTAG
>JAHWXV010389996.1:0-12569 GCA_024586415.1 Phrixothrix hirtus | reverse complement strand
TTCACATGAAGAAGTTCATGAAAGAAAACGAAAAGGATCTTAAACATTATGGAATGCTCAAGCGTTATGAGGACTCGAGAGCATTTTTAAAATCACATGGGCATCTTGTTTGTGAGGATACTGCAAACTATTTGGTTGTTTGGTGTATAAATCTGGAAATGGAGGAGGTAATTAATTGTATGTTTTGTAAAATGTAATAAACCATTATACTTTAGAAACATGAGTTAATGTCACATGTCGCTCATCAAGTGATTTGTATGCAATATATTTTGGAGCTTTCTAAACAATTGGATTATGATCCTAGAGCTTGCCTAGATGCTTTTTACTCAAAAATTCAAGTGGCTGAACTTGAATATAAAGCATCCTTTGATGACGAACTACAACAGTTTAAGGAAAGAATCCGAAAGCGTGCGGCAGAAAAACTTGATGAAGCAATTAAAGTATGCATTTATTTTTACTATGTGAAATATTTATTTACATCCTTTTTAATTAATTGGCATATCTATTTATAAATATCTGATATTCAGATGCAATTAAAAGTAAAAATGTAATGATTAAATTAAAATCATTTTATCTGCTTGGGCGTCATACTGATAACATTGCAAAACTCGCACTGAATATAACAAACATCAATGAATCACTTGCTTTAATTGAAAACCAAATTAATTTCTTTGTTCATTTACCCTAGCAGATAAAATGTATGCAATTAGGTAGAAGACTAATTATTATGTACTCATTTTGTTATCAAATGAGGCCGATGCCTTGTCTGATAATCTTCAGAACTAGTACCGTAATGGTTGGCATTATGATCCTTATAACATAAATAATTATTAGGAAGTTGAAGAAGAAGATCGCAAAAAACGTTTGGGACCTGGAGGCTTAGATCCAGTAGAAGTGTTTGAAACGCTTCCTGATGATCTTAAAAAATGTTTCGAGTCTCAAAATATAGGACTTCTACAAGAAACTATTACAAAAATGGATGAAGAACAAGTTCGTTACCACATGAAACGATGTGTTGATTCAGGATTGTGGATTCCTGATGCTAATAAAAATAAAAGCGAAGCAGGGGATGGTGCTGAAACATCTGATAATAATATTTTTTCATAATCAAAGTTTTGTGTATTTGTTAATGCTTAATAAAAACAAATGATAAAAATTGCAGGTTTTTTAGATCAATAAATATGGGATTGTTATATACATAACATGTTAAAGCGTTGAAATAGTTCACAAAGGAAATTGTTTATTTTTATAATGAATTTTCTAAATCTGTTGAAAAAGCAATATCATATTTATTAATCCAAATACCACAATTATTTCGAGTTTTAGAATTTTTTTTTATTTACTGCAATTTTGAATGATACACCAATAATATAAATTTCCTTGTACTTGTGATTTTAAAATAATGTACAATCGCATTGTAGCTTACATATTCTAAATAAAATTTATATATATTACCATGTTTTATTTGAGTCATTTGAATTTTAAAAGTCGGTAATTTGCTCATGCAAATTCCTAATGTAACAATTACAGTTAAATAAATTATTTTGTACGTCAAAGATAAATTTTAATACTTCAACGTTTTTCAACTACAAAATTGTTTTAAAACAATTTTCATTTGAACATCTCAAAGATACTGCCCTACAGATTTATTTCTATAAATAAATTTGTCTCAATTGCGATATAAATCTACCTAAGTACTTTAAAAATATACCTCCTTATTGTTTGCTAATGTAGTTCTTACATTGCTTATTGCTTACTAACTTCGGAGTAGGGCGGATTCCAGGTAAAGTACACCATCACTGTCCGCGCTCTCTAGTAAGTTGCTGGAAACTCGTACAATAAGTCAAGATATAGTCAGATAAGCCGCTTAAAGTAATGGAACTATCCTTCGGAACAGTTCCGTGGCCTTTAGCTGATTTGTCCCGGAATAGCCTGTTATTAGGGCCCAAAATATTATTATCAATTAAGCTCGTGTTCAAAAGGAGGAACCTTAATTAGTACATATCCCCTGAAATACAAGTATTAGCAATTACTTTATTTTACATTTAAAATAAAAGTCTAGTTAAATAATACGAGATCTATTGTTCAATAAATGGCTTATTTAGCATACACACATACAACAGGTTACAGGAAACTTCCCCGTCTCTTGAATTTGGCCTGATTCAAGAGGTACGGGAAGAACTACTCAGTCTACTCTACACACTAAAATTAGGGTTAAATATACTAGGCACAGTCCACAATCTGGACAGAAGGTATGTAGTAAAAGGCGTTCCCCTCGCACGGGAAGGTTTAAACTGACCTCTACAATTGGTTGGCAGCCGGAACTTTGGCTTAAATTGAATTCTCGCAAATAGACGTGGATCTTTCGCTTATGCCTTTCACAGGCCAATAATAAAGAAGCAAAGGAATAATATTATAAAAGGGCACCTGAGTTTTATTCGTCAATTTACCGGGCTTCTTGATTGCCCTGAACCAGAGTCGTCAATCTTGATTTATTCATGAATTCCTGCATCCGCAGAAGAACGTAACATGTTCAAAAGCAGCAACCAGGGCGGAGAAAAAAAAGCAGGTCAATCCCCAGAGATATGCTATTCCATCTCTTAGGCTTGGTAGTCCAACATAATATATTATGCTGAGTCCCTATATACACACCCCGAGTACTTCAAAAAAAGAATCAACACACGACCGATTCTTACACAAACTACGCGACGAATTCGTACCTACTGATTAAAAATATAGTTGAAATCCACCAGACGTGAAAATTACATTTAATTGCCACTTTTTTATTTAATTATCAATCGTCACGTACGTAGAAAACGCGTCTCTCGTGTTTTATCCGACAGGAAGCTCTCTATTTATTATTTTTGTTGTCTTTGACAACCACGCTGTTTTAGAAAACAATACGGAGGCAAATTTAAACGAAAAAAGATTTTGTTTATTAGGCGCGGAATGTCAACGAAATCTGACAAGGTTTGATGTGAATTATCGCTTTAATTCCAATCAGAGATTATATACAATAACTAGTAAGTGCAATAATTCATTTATTGCGGTTCTAGATAGAAATAATGTGGTAATTAGAAACAAAAATTATAAAATCCTTGTACAAAGAATTATGTCATTCTTTCGTTATAAAACTGTATTCTTTTTAACAAGTAAGAGCTTAGTTAATCTTATCTCACTTCAACTAAACAACTCACTTATCAGGTGGCAAAAAGAATATATTAAATATTTACCTACACAACTGAGTTAATTAATTAATAATAAAACAAACTATTAGAGTAGACTAATAAGATATTAAACAAAATAAAGTTCTGTGTTGTACATACAACATATTGTTGAATGTTGATTATTACTTCTTGATCTGTAATCAATTTTTATATGAAAATTTGTAAACTTTTTTAGGTTAACAGTCTAGATCTAACTGTTTCTTGTTTACAAAACAGCAAACCAGTAAGTGTAAATTTCATCAATAAAGTCTTTCAGGTAGTAGTGTAATGCACTTTTGTGATGCGCGCCCTTTATATTTGTAGTAACAATTTAGCTTACAACACGTAAAACTAGTCACCTAATTCTTGATTAAAACACCATTAAAAGAAAAATGAACTCACTGTATTTCTGTTTAAAATTATCATAATGTTCTCTACTCTTACTACTCCAAACGCATCATTACTTGCTTCAAAATTTGAATATTGCACAAACACAATTGGATACTTTCATAAAATTATGACGCTTTAGTGCCTATGCTTAACGACATTGGTTGGTCTCCATTTTCTTACACTTGCCATACTTTTTTAAAAAGTGTAGTTTCCGAACATAGTGATGCATAGATTAATTTGTCAATCCATTGAATTCCATTTGTTGCAATTTAAAAGATTAAAACTCAAGAAAGCAACAAGATAATATATTTTTTATTATAAAACAACATATGTACTTATATTATTATAGATAATTTTCTTCTTCCTTGTTGTACTCTGACAGGCATATTTTCACAGATAACCTGCTACTATCAAAAGGGCTCTGTTTTAGTACATTTAAACATTGTTTACTTTTATCCAGAATTAAAGTTGTTACATATTCAGGTAGTGGCATAATAGTTGCTAAATCCAAATTTATACAAAAAGCCACATTAATTTTTTTAAGATTTTTACATTTCTCTCGGATTGAGTGTAAGCTGTGAATACTTTTGCAACCTTTTAACACCAGAAATTCTAAATTTTCGCAGCACTGTGCTATTGCTTCAATGCCGATATCTGAAATCTATAATTACATTTATTTATTGAAATGATATTTCCATTTTCAAATACGATTTATTTAAACAATACAGACATACTTTTTTTTTGAGTTGACTGTTGTAACTTACGCTTGTTAGAAGATTAATCAATAGGAGAATTTTTCATCGAGTAGATACCTAATATTCTAATAGCGTTTCCGATTTAGCTATACAGCATATCATTTGAATGTCCACGAAAAGTCCAAAGGATGTCTAGTTATCCCAGGACATTTTTTGGAGGTCCATTGGATCACTAAAGTCCCTCCCCTATCCATTGGATATTATAATGTAATATCCATTGGATATCCAAAAATTGTGTGTATTTGTGTGGATACCTATATGTACTAACCAACACGAAAATGATATAAGTGCATTTCAAGTGTTCGATTTACAATTTCAATAATACATTACAACGCAACTTCTGTTAGATTTATAATCAAAGTTTACACTTTCGCTACACTAGAGCGAGTGTTACAGCACCACGTTTAAAGGTTCGTGCTGGTTTGGTATTTGATTTCATTTGTACCGTGGCTAGGTACCTATAAAATAATATAAATGCTAAAAGATAAAAAATTTATTACAATTGTTATCTTCGGTTTCTGAAGGCGAAGATGAAATATTAATTAGGTCAAATCGCATTTACTTTATAGTACTGCTTGATTTAGCATCAAAGAATTGCAGCACTAATCACGTGACAATTGCATGCTTTCAAAATAGTTCGCATTAGGTGCAGTTGAGTGCATATGAATCGGAAACGCTACAAGTTAATATCTTAATAAGTGCGTTTTCGCGTTTACCAGGTTAACTTGTTAGATGGTTATAGCAGGTTACGGATTGTAAGACGAAAATTTAAAATTTTGTACCCAGTTGTAAGCCAACGACAAACGCGGAGTGTTTGGTTACTAGCAGGTTCTTTTAACCTCAAAAATCGTAGGTCTGTTACTACAAAACCGCGAGAAAGGCTAGGTGGGAGTCAGCTGACATGAATCCGATTTTATAAAAATTCTTCGATGTTGGTTAAGCATATTAGATGAGTTTTCGCGTGTATAAGGTTAACTGTTAGATAGTTATAACAGGTTAAAGATGGGAACCCTTAAATTTACAATTTGGTAACCAAGTTGTAAATCAACACCAAAAAATGATGGGTCCGAACTAGTCTCGGACTAGCTGCCTGCCATATGAAAAAGATTAAGGTAAACGTTTAAGCAGTAAGTTTTTATATATTTTGCTTCAAGTTAGATTTACACATTTCAGAAATATCGTAAACTTTAATAATTAAATAAACGTAACTCATGCTTTTAATTTTTGAAATGAAACAAGTTACACATACGTAATCACAGCAGTGTGAATTAGCTGATCCTGGTGCCAGGCTTCTAGCATATCAGATCTAAAATGTAGCTTTCTTTCTCTAACACGTGGGTTTATATGTAGCTATCTCACTTCATGCAAGCATGTTACAAACATCAGCGGAAAAAAGTCACTAGATTTAGTCACAAAGCAGATTCTAAGGAATTTTCAGAAGTATGTCACTAGATTTAGCTACAAAACCGGATTCTGGGGGATATTCGAATTATGTCACCGGATTTAGTTATGAAAGAAGATTCTAGCTAATTTTCATATGAGAAGTTATCTCTAGATTTAGAAGGAAATTTGAGATGCATGTAACCGGTGAAATCGAGGAAAATTACAATCATTGATACAACAAAAAGGTTTGCAAGCTCGGATTACCGATGTATCTATGTTACTTTCAGTCCTTCGTAAAGGATCTCACGATTTCAATTCAGCTATTTTAGCATATCAAGGAAGTAATACGTCATGCGATATGTGTATCTAATAAAAAGCTAAACGTTACTTGAATCTAGTACCACAACTGCAACAAATCGCATTATCGCCATCGATGAAATAATACAGTCTTTCAGTTCGAAGAGGGTTCGTGTTAACAACAATACCGAAAATGATAATCTAAAGCAAGATACGATGAAATGTGATCGTTGTGAAGAGCACATTCCGAAACGATATATACGGTGTACATAAAGTATGGAATAAATTCAATATCTTCCAAACTAAATGTGTCTGAAAAAATTCCGCGGACACATCATTTTTTTTAATTTCACACATTTTCTTGTATTTAATATAATTTGATCGCCATTACTATTTCAGTAATGACGTAATAATTATATTTTTTAAATAGAACATCCTGTATATTTTTCTACTTTTGGATTCTACTTGAAAAAATTTCAAAAATGTATTATTTGTATTATCTAAAGTTGTTAACTTGAGACATACGAGCATTTAAAGTTAGAAATTTTTAGTCAAATTTGGTAACATGTTAAAATCAATAATTTGAACAAAAAGCATCAACTATTTCTTTTAATTATTAATTAATCTACCTGACAGTAAGCCAAACGATAAATAAATTCTTCTTGAACTTTATTTAGGGTTTCCTGTGGAATTTAGACATTCAAACAATTTTCAATATCTTTAGTTATAGAAATGCGATTAAAAATATTTTATATAATTTAAAGTAGCAACCTATGCATATCATGATAACGACTTCCGTGTCAAAATGCGAAAAGAATACAAATTTTTATCAGGTGAGTTAACAATCATATGAGATGAATGGTAATTGATAAATTTTCGCTAATACTAATAATGCCTTGTAGCGGATTACCTCTTCAAGAATGTATGATTGTATATATAATTTTACATCAAAAGCGTATTATTACTTTCGTTATCTGTATCAGATAATATTTGAATGTGTTACGTCAAGGTGCCTTATCACCTTTGCCTTCTATAGGTCTTTTCGGAAACTGTTAGTAGGTTCATAACCTGAATAACCTAATCACGTGACCAGGTTAACCGAGTTCTATTGCAAACTACTCTAAAACTTTACGGTTTTCGAACGCAAATTTATACTCGCAAATTTATATATGTTTTTCTAACCTAAAATAAAATGGCTGAGCAGAAGAAACTAGTAATGTATTTACTACTAAATGAAATAATTAATGAGTATGAGAGCGACAGTGAATCTGTAGAACAATTAGTTGTAGAATAATTTATTTTATTAATCGAAAAATTATTTTGACATTTTTTATTGACAACCACCGTTATTAAATGACGTCAATTTTTTGGCTGCGTTGCGATATTTTACATCTAAAGTGTACTCAAGTATTTTCACTATACCGCTCTGCTTTTACGCGCACAATCTACGAAAAATTGAGGTTATTTTGCAGGTTTTAAATATTTACCCTACAATCGGCTAGGGTTGGCAGAAGGTTAACCTGGTTTTGAACCGAGTTAAACGGATTGATATTTTCGAATAGGGGTTATTCAATAACCTAAAGTTTACGAACGTATTTTATTAACCCGAGTCACAACCCTATCAAATAGGTAAAGTTTCCGAAAAGGCCTTATGGGAGCGTGACATATTACTTCTTCAAGAATGTGTGATTTTACATATAATTTTCATCAAAAGCGCGTTATCACCTTCGCTTTCTGTTAGATAGATATACTGCGTGACGTATTGCTTCTTTGATATGCTGGATTGAAATCGTGAGATCCTCCACGAAGGATTGAAAGTTACATAGTTACATCGGTGATCCGAGCTTGCAAACCTCGTTGTTGTATCGATGATAGTAATTTTTCTCGATTTCGCCGGTTAAATTCATTTCAAATCTAGTGAGGTACTTTTCATATGAAAATTCCCTAGAATATTCTTTTATAACTAAATTTGGTGATATACTTTGAATATCCCCTATAATCTAGTTTTGTAACTACATCTAGTGAAATATTTCTGCAAATTCCCTAGAATTTGCTTTAACATTAAATCCAGTGAATTTTTCCGCTAGCACTGATAACTGCATATAAACCCATGTATTAGAGAGAGAGAGAGAGAGAGAGAGAGAGAAAGAGGCACAAGAATGTTACCTACGAATTTTATTTCCACTTCCAGTCTGGGACAACAATTTCATATTCTATTTTCAAATTATTATATGTTAAATCAAGCCCATTAACATATACCAAAATACTATTTAGTTTTACCGGGCACTCAATATCTGCAAAATTTACTTAATTTTCATATTTTTAATGGTTGGTAACACGCTCTGGGTTGAAATTTGCTGGATGTAAAGCGGCTAAAATTCTCCACATAAAACATTTATTGTTATAATTTTGAATGTTAATTACGGCATTCTTTGACTGAATACTCGATAATAGAGAAATATACGATAAAGCTTTTAAAGGATTATATTTATTAATATTAGCTTCATTGAATTGCTTGCTTTTTAACGCCCATCCACTATTGCGTTCTTAAAACTCACTTGATTTATTATCTATTATATCCGTAAAACTATTGTACATTAAATGAAGGTCGGTTGAATCATTAATGATCTTGAATTTTGTATTAAACGACTTAATTTCCTCAGTATTTTTCAATGGGAGCATGGAAAGTCCAAATAGTTTGATGCTTACGTTTACTGTACCATGCTCGATTATTTCTTGCTGTAGACACTTCAAAACTTTTGATTTCAAAACTAATAAAAATTTTTTTATATTCACGCATAATTTTGTATCGTCTACAGTAATACGATATGTAACTATTCTATTTTTAAACGCGCGGTTTATTAATGAAATTCCCGCACCCGTTGTGACACAGTTTGTTCTTATACTCCAGACTTCTATTACGTTGCACTCTATATCTTTTCGGATTGCACACTTCACAATGATCGCATTTCAGCAGATTATCATTTTCAGTATTTTTGTCAACACGAACCCTCTTCGAGCTGGAAGATTGTATTATTACATCGATGGCGATAATGCGATTTGTTGCAGCTGTGGTGGTAGATTTGAATACCTTTTAGCTTTCTATTAGATACACATATCGCGTGACAGATTGCTTCCTTGATATACTAAAATAGCTGGATTGAAATCGTGAGATCCTTTATGAAGGACTGAATGTCACATATATACTTCGGTAATCCGAACTTACAAGCCTCATTGTTGTATCAATGATTGATGCATTTAAAATTTCCCTCTAAATATAGTGACATACGAGGACTGTCCTAAAACTATCCGACCTTCCTTCATATTTCCCCGTTGGTGTTATTCTGCGTCTTGATATTGCTCCGAATTTGGAGTGCTTATACCACTCTTTTATTTGTTATTTGCTCATACACTCGTCCCTAAACGGCGTTTTCATCATTGCGATGGTCTCCATACAACTCTTTTTGAGTTTTACGCAAAAGTTGATGCAAATTCGTTGCTTAGATCTTTCCGTCATTTTGTACAATAGCAAAATGCGACGAACGTTAACAACACATTGTAAACAAACGCATGCTGCACTTGAATTAAGGTGTTCAGACAAACACTGCAGCATTGAGGGAGTTCGTAAAGCTTCACCGTTGATACTCGTACCCAACAGAGGTCGCTACAATTGTCAGGCGCGAAGATATGAAGAAGGTCGGATAATTATGGGACAGTTCTCATACTTCCCATATGAAAATTCCTTAGAATCTTCTTTTATAACTAAATCCGGTGATATAATTCAAATATTCCCTAGAATCTGGTTTTGTAACTAAATCTAGTGACATACTTCTGAAAATTCCCTAAAATCTGATTTGTAACTAAGTCTAGTGACTTTTTCCACTGGTGTTGGTAACGTGCTTGTATGAAGTGAGATATCTACACATGAATCCATGTGTTAGAGAGAGCCAGCAATATGTATCATTTGAAATGGTAGAGGTGTGACACCAGGATCGGTGAATTCACACTACTAACCATAATTAATTAAAATGAAATAACCGTTTGTGAATAGAAAATCTGTAAGTGTCTAACATGCAAGGATCCGCTCTATGGTAAATGATCCAGGCCCAATAACTGAATATTGTCAATCTGTTTATATGTTGTGAGATTACTAAAGAAAGAACGGAAAATGGTTTGTTCAATCCCAGGGTGTACGTGAAACAATGAAGCTCTTTAGGTATGGTACCTGTGATTAGTGATAAAATAGCATTATAAAATTATAGATGCTTTGTAAAGTTTCACGGCATTCTACAGATACATTCAAGTTTAAATAAAAATTTTGTAAGAATGGTTTCGAATTGAATCGTAACAAGTCCACCTCTAATTTTAATGTTCTGTTACAAAGTTCCCTAAAGATGTTCTGTAACATAAATAATTATTAATGCTATAAAAGTATAAACTAACCTTCCAACAGCCTGTAAAATCAATTGAAACAATTTTTTTCATAACTGTTTCTCCTTGTGTAAATAACTTATAGACGTCTTCTCCGGAAATTTCATGGGCATTCCTTATTTTTAATGTTTTCAGATTCGGCATTTTTTCCCATATATTTATAAATAAATCCGGAGATAAATTTCCTGCTCCGTATAATTCTAGGGATTCCAATTGCTTACAGTTCATTATAGTCTGTAAGAAAATCAACTGTAATTAAATATGTATACATGTTACTTATTCTCACTGTTCCGACCTGACTGGGTCGGACTGGGCATTCTATTTTATCTGAACACCCGTCAGTTAGTGTTAGCAAATAGTAGACGTTTGTTTTTGCCGACCATAAAATGCGTTGACAGCAAGTTGATTTAAGCGGAGCATCAGATAGATAAGTAGTTTTCAACTATAAAACACATACTCATACTTGTTTAGAATTACCGTACTTTATTGCTTATCTAATAAATAAATATTAATTGATAGACAAGACTATGAAAATGCTAAGTTGATTTTATCCTTATTTGTATGCAACCAACAGCAGAACAATATAGTCGGAAAAGAAAATCCAGAATGGTTCAAAAATCACACCTCCAATTTATCGCGCAACGAGTACTGCATATTAGGCGCATGCAATTAATTTAGCGATATTAGTGAACGCTTTTATCATATAAAAAAGATAAACAGAGAGCTTTTATAACCTATAATTGTTAAATGTTAAAAGATGAAAACAAAAAAGGCACAAGTGGCGCCCACATATACAAAATATTTACTCTTTATATATACTAAGTCATAAAAGGCATTTCGACGCAATAGAACAAAATAAGTTTGTATCAAATGATAGATACAAGAAAATCAAATCTGGTATCCACTGTTGGATATATACGGAACTGAAGGAGTGAAATTATTAGTATTTTTGGGTTTTATCAAACGCTCTTACAATTAGTGTCAACGTTTTTTAGTATTAACAATTTATTGCTAATAGGAATGCATCCCAGATGTTTTATGGAGGTCACATTCTGGTTTTAAAATAAAAATTCATTAATTAGTGAAGATATAATTGTGCAAACAACTTGTTTTAAGATTGATTTCAAATAAAATAAATTTATCAAAAAGGTGTTTCTCACAGAGCTTATTAATTTGGCGAAAGGGGTGAGTTTATTTGTAAATTGAAGAGAAAGTAGCTTTGATGCGGCCTTTTGGCGATTCTATTTTATTAATAACTTGAGTTATTGGAATTACTTTAAATAATTATTCAAATCGCTTTTTATTTATTGTATTATGTATTGGCTTATTAATTGATAATTTAGTAACTAATTGAATTTCTATAAATTAAACTACGAACATTTAAATTATTAGTTAAATGCATAAAATTCCATCGTATAAAATGTTTGATATTAAATGTAATTGAGATAGATTAGTATTTACATCAAATAAACAAAAAATCTGTAGTAATTTAATATTGAAACATGTTATATTCTTCACGACATGTAGCAGAAATTAGATTTTGTCTAGACGTATTTATTTGTATTCACATATTTCTGCAGTTCTCAAAAGTCGAAATTTTCAATGTTTTTTAAAAAGTATTATTTTTTATGCGATTGTCTTGTTAATTGACGTGGTTAGAAGTCCACAGTAGCGTGTCAAAGTTTCTCTGGGATTTTAAAATCATCCTGTATACTGTGTAATCTTTCCAAATTTGTAAAAAAGATAATAATATGAGAGATTTTAAATTAGGTAATTAAGAGAAATAAAAATTAAAATTTATATTAGTAGTTATATTTAAGGTATAATTCTGTTAGGAAAAGTTATTAAACGGTTAAGATTAATATTAAAGGAAAACTTATACACTTATTGAAAAAGTTATTTCTTATAAAATAAATGTTTTACTTTATTAAAATCAAACGGAATGTAGTTAAGACGCTACTTGTAAGATATTCAAAACGATGATAGTAAATGTAGAATTAAAGTGTTTATTTCAAATAATTTAAAGAATAGCTACAAAAACTTAGTAGAACTTCGTTCACAAACTACATACATATATAGATTTTAAAAGTAGGCACACTTACATTGT
>JAHWXV010389988.1:0-11348 GCA_024586415.1 Phrixothrix hirtus | reverse complement strand
GTACTTACAGAAGCATGATTCAATTAATATGGATTTAAAAACTGTAAAATGAAAAATTAGATTAAGAGAAATAAATCTGTAAGCGAATTAACATACTTTAGTATTTCTAATTATTGCAGTTTCGAAGGCAATTTCACAAACATGATACTAAAGAAATTTGTAATAATGTGCTGAAAGTATAAGGACAATCTAATTAGCCATTTAGGTAATGAATGTATGTATCGGAAGAAATTGTTAGGGAAAACGGTTTTGAAAGTTTTAAAACGTAAGGTAATTAATTACATTAAGTCTGATCAATAAAATTGTTTTAAAAGTATCAGCTATTACAATATTCTTCTAGTATCACATATTTTTATTAAAATTGGGTATAAAACAATGTTTGATTATTCTAAGTCAAATTGGACAAATTATTGTTCCATTCCTCTGAATACTGTTACAAAGCCAACTGGAAAAATCTAGAACGTGCCAAAGTGTTTAAAGTATGTATTTTTATTGTAAGTGTAGGATATAACTCAATTTCAGAAATGACAATCGATTTTTAGGGGCAAAATTAACAAATTTCAATAAATAAACATATTTTCTTTGTACAATGCATGACTAAACTCTATTATTGTTATTATCAGTTATTAATAAATAACTTCTTTAAAAATTTTAGAAAAATGTATACATTTCTCAATTCTTTCAATCACATGAAAGGACAATCCCTTTATCCTGTTATATGTTACAGTAAACAAATTGCAATGTGCCTGCTACAGCTGCAAAAGTGTGTTACTGTACATTTATACTGCTAGGTAGATCAGTTATAATGTTATGAATGATTTAACAGTTTTAGTTTGGATGCAACCATAGGCGGCCCTTTGTACATAATTGGAAAAACAGGACTTTTTTGTATTCGTATTACTTTTAATTTTACGCTTATTGAGGTGTCTGTAGGGTCTACTTTCAGCACTTAAAACGAATTCCATATTATCTGAAACACCCTGTATATACATAAACATTCAATGAATGCGCTCAAATTGAAGTATAAATGGGAAAAAAACGCATGCATATGAATATAAGTAATCAAAACACACGTAAATATACATAAATACATAAATAAATATAACCATAAAATATAGCCAATAAAGAAGTTCTTAGTGCGACTTCTTCGAAAAGTAATTCATTAAGTTCTCCTAAAGTTTATATCCTGTAGACTCCTTCGAAGCTATCTGCACTAGCTTCTACAAACACTAACCAGGACAACTTCCCTGAGATTAGTAACTCCGAATGTCTCAAAAGCGGAGAGTGTTAATAATCCACAATCTTTCAGTGCGGACGAGTCAGTGTCGACTAATTTGAGTCATCACGGTGGATATGACTTCTCATACTTACTATATATTATATTAAAGCAATATAAAGTGAAATATTAATTTATTATAACATTGGAATACGTTTGAATTATTCATTGTCCGCCGACAGTTGAGACGTTAGTATTTCTACGCTTCGGCTTGCGTTTAAGTTCGGCTTCGGTACAATAGGTATAACTACATATTTATAATACTGACCAATCATAATTATAGAGCATTGTATTTTTTAGTAACTGATGTGTGTGATAACTGGCTAACAGACTTGAAGAAACAGATAAATAGAAACGTACGACTTAAAATGAAGAATAGTAGCGTAATGGAGAAAAAATTGAATTCAATATCAGAGAGTGGAGAGCAATTAACTAAATTCCAGTTAGATATTGTACGCAAAGAAATAAAAATGAAAGAAGAGGAATTAGAATTAATTGAAGAGAGAAAATAAGGAAAAGGGGAAGCATGCGGTGGAAATTGAAATTTTGAATTTGAAACAAAAAGGGTTACAAGATTTTATTTGTAATATTTACATGTATGCGAAGTTATTGCAACTTGTTATAGTTAATTAAAATTTTATTTCAACACAACGACAAAGCATTCCTAAGGATAACAGAAAATGTGGTAACGTTTTGAGTTCGAAGGTCATGAGTATCCATCAAAGTTTTTGGTTGACTAACTGCTGCATTGCTATAACTTCGGCAGATTGTATTTATCAAATAAACTGCCACGTACACATGGGTACATATATAAAAAAAGGCTTTATGACGATTTACTCCCTTAATTTATAGTTATCTATTACCTAAATTAATGTTATATTATATATAAAAGGACTAAAGTGTCTCTTTTAATTCCGAAAGAGAAAGTTTATTTGTCGAGTGAAATAATCTCTCGAGGGATTAAAAATCACTTTAGCCCTGAGGTATGTATGTTATTTTTTACACTTTAGAATAATTTGAAATCCAAAAGGGCAAAGAAAGTAACATTGAATGATTTTGTCATTGACAGATCATTTGATTTATCAACGTATGCTTCACGGCCAATGCTATTTAAATTTTATTTTTGAAGGGCTTTAGTAACGATTTCAGAAATACGTAATTTTGATTGGTTAATTATTGTTATTGCTGTGGATTTACTTTGTTTAAGCAGGATTTAAAATACTTTAATTTCCTTGGAAATTAAAGTAACATTTGAATCCCTTGTGATTAAAAGTGTCGCTTTACCCATACAAGCAGGTGGCTGAAGTTGAAGTTTCAGTCCCGAAAGTGCAAAAATTACATATTGCTGAAAGAGTTACTTTAACGTTTTGTAAATAAAATTTAATAGTATTTGCCGACAAGCATACGAGGACGGTCTGATATTTAACCGGTTTTCAAAAGATGATCACCGAATGTATATAAATTCTGTCAAACACAATCTATTAGTAGGCTGCGTGTAAATTTTTTGCGCTATATGTCATTTAGTTTATGTTTGGCAGCTTTAAAAAGCGAACAACTTGTAATTGTGTTCAAATAATGGATAAAAACGAATTTCGTGGAAAAACCGCGAAAGAAACAAAGAAAAAACATGATAAATAATATGGCACATCTGCTTCAGAGAATTCAACTGTAATTTATTAGTTTACAGAATTTAAGCGTAGTCGTACAAGCACTTTTGATGAACATCGTTCAGCTTGGCCATAAAAGAAATGATCGATAAAGTTTATGATATCGTTTTGGAAGTTGCAAGAGTGAAAGTGCGTGAGATATCTGACTTCGTAAGCATCTCACATGAATGCGTGGGTAACATTTTGCATGAACATTCACATATGAAAAAGCTGTTAGCAGGATGGGTGCCGCGTTTGTTGGCAATCGAACAAAAACGCAATCGTGTTGTCATTTCAAAGCAATGTTTGGTGATGCTTCAACGTAGTGAAGATACATTTTTCGTGGATTCATAACCGTAGATGGAACATGGATCCACCACTACACACCTGAACCAAAACAACAATCTAAACAATGAGCTGAAGCTGATTCAAGTGCACAGAAGGAAGCAAAAGTGGTTGCATCATCTGAAAAGGTTTTGCGACTGTTTTTTTAGATGCACAAGGAGTAATACCCATTGGTTATATTAAAACGCAAAAAAGCAATCACAGGAGATTATTATGTGGCATTACTGGAACGATTGCACGATAAAATAAAGAAAAATCGACATTTGGCAAAAAAGTAAGTGCTTTTTCATTATGATAACACACCAGTTGACACATCATGCAAAACTCAACAGAAATTGGATGAACTACGTTACAAATTGCTTCCGCATCCATCATATTCTCCTAATCTAGCTCCCTGTGACTACTTCCTTTTCCTAAACCTGAAACAAATGGCTTTTTGGAAGGAGATTCAAATCAGGTGGGAAGTTGAATAAAAAACTGATGCATATTCTGGAGGATTTGATACATCATACTACAAGGATGGCTTAATCAAATTGGAAAAACGTTGAACTAATTGTGTTGATCTAAAATTTTGAAGAAAAAGTTGTGTTCTCATGTTCAATCCGGCCATTTATCAGACCGCCATCGTACATTGATAAATCGAATGAACAACTGTCAATGTCAAAATTATGAAATTTTACATTCTTAGGCCCTTTTGATTTCAACTTTATCTAAAGTGCAAAAAATAATGTAAATACTTCAGGACTAAGGTGCTTTTTAAACCCCAGAGACATTATTTCTCTCACTATCGCTCGAAAACAAACTTTATCTCTCGGGGTCACAAGAGGCACTTTAGTCCCTTGCTATACAATATACTATTTCAGCTTCTCCTTAAAGGATATAAACTGCCACCTAATTATAATCCTTCTCCAAATTCGATATTATCAGAGTGCCTTCGAACTAACGAATTGTCAAATATATTTGCATCGTTACTTGAACCAGCTCAACGAGTAATAACGTTTCGTATTGTATAATCTGCATCATTAAGAAATTGGATATTCATTGAGTAGTATCCTTTCCGGTTCCTAAATATTTCAGCATCGGGTCATTCTACAAAATAATATTTAATAGTCATCAGCTAATTGCATACGAATATGAGTACAGTTAGGAACTCTCAGGACTCTTGAGAACATGACTATGTTTGGGAATTTTACTTTTACGGTTCTTTTCCACCGTGTCTGTTCTAAGAAATTGAACAAATCGTAGACTGAATTGCACCAGGGCAGGCGTGGTTTTCTGAGTTATTTTTTAGCTGTACTTTTGTGTATTCCTTAGAAATCTCCTCCCGATATATAAAAACATGCTTTCACAAAAACACACAGTATAAGTAGCAACTACTATGAAGGTGGGAAAGAATTATTTTTAAATCAAAAGCCCCACAATTATCCTTCATAAACTATATACCTTCTTTATTAGCTGTAACCACTTTTATTTTTCATTTTGCAATTTAATCTGTCAAATTCTTGATCAAAATAAAAATTGATTTAATTTTTAAATTTCCCATCACTAGCAACCACATTAAATCCAACGTAATTGACATAATTCTTTCTTTTAGCAGTACTTTCAAAATCTGCCTAAATGAACAACTTTATTATAAATACACTTTACCAAACTCACACTAAGCATCTCATCCTCTTAATTCTTCAAATTCACAACCAACATCTCGTATAAACAATTAAAAATATAATAAAAATCACGCCCAGCATTTTATAAAACTTTATTTGAAAGAACAACGTCTATCACAATCCTTACAACTAACTATTTGCAGTTATTCATACTAATTTAAAAATTCAAAACCCTTTTCTGTAGCAACCCAACATACTCTCAAATTAAAACAGTCACATTATTTCCAGGATTTAAAATTTTTCTACCCATACCCATAACCTTTACACACTCTGCTTTTTCCTATTTTGATCAAATTTTTGATCTTTTTCCAAAATTTTGCCCCAGTACACGTCCAGCCCTTATATAGGTTACATGTTTTCAATTACTTGATTAAAAATCTTTCAAATTTTATATTAAAAACAAAAATAAATCACATTATGAAAATTTTTGTCATCATTTAAGTTTAAATGAAACTAATTAATTTTTAAAAACTATTACCGCTATCACAATTACTCTGGTAAGTCAATTTTATGCCATTTTAAACTCCAATTAACATCTTTTATTTTTTCACTAGATTTTAGTTAAATCCTTGATTATAAACATTTTTATATACCTACTGATGGCATCAAACTAAACCCCAAACCAGCTTGTCCTAACAATAATAAACGCTAAATAAATAATTTTACATTTTTATTATATGTTGAGCATAAAAGCCTTTGAGCTACATTAATCTTTCACAACTATACATTTTAAGCGTTCAAAATATCCGAAACCCGCATAAATCATAAGAAAGTTGAAATGATATAATATATGGAACATATCTTATTATATTCAATGAATAAATTTAACGGCGTTGACGTCTATCAAGAGCCTTGCAAAGACAATTATTTATGCACAGGTAGTAAAAGATGATATTCTTTATACTATACCGGATCCACCTCACTCACCAACAATAGAGTGTACCGAAGACAGAAGAGTTAGATTATAAACATGAATTGACAGCCATTGGAGAAGTGGAAAAAGGAAAAACATAAGTATTGCTTTTATAATACGAAATCTAAGAAAGGTGCAGTCTGTCAGACAACTGCTGCTCTCAGCCCATTATTTGAATAAGGGGGCACGTATTGAGAAAAGGTTGCTATGATTTGTGATTTCACATTGGAAAACTTCAAATTTGCAATTGAAGCAGGATTTATTGTACACGACAATAACTTACGCAAACGAACTCTCTAATCTCAAAAAGAAATAGGTAAGAAAAATATTTGGTTCCATGCTTGTATACGTTGGCTGATACAATTTAAGCACACACATAACATAGTATCTTGAAAGATCAATAAAATTTTAACTAGCAATTCTGTAGAAAATACTATGGAGTTAGAAACCAATCACAGGTATTTATTGAAGCTAGATATGTGAATATTAAAATAATACCAACTGGGATAACAGGAAAGTACAACCTCTAGACGTACTTGGATTCAGGGTTTGGAAAAACTTTGTTCAAAACTTCACAGATAGCGTACTGTTAATGAATTCTTTGGTTCACAACCAGTTTTCGTTACCAAGATACATAAACCAGGTATAAATGTAGATACGCCGAAGAAAAACCAGTACCGTTTAACAATCCTGCCAATATTGAGTTTGAAGATTCTTGCAAGATGCATTGTGATGTTCCAGACTGCACAAATATTGCCATTACCCGATGCTCGTAATGTAAAAGCTGCTAATGTTTCGAACGTTTCTTGATGTTATCATTATTGTTCAAAATCCAAAAATAGTACACGTAGCTCATTATAGATAATAATATGATTTTGGCATTAGTTAAGTACCATATTAAGGTTATTTCCAATTGGATATACATAAAATTTAGATATTTGTTTTACTGATGCTTGTTATCATTAATTACCCATAATATACAATGCAATAAAAAATTGTCAATTCAGAAGCCATATGGATGTTGTAAAACTCAAGCTAAAATTCCCCTATAATTGTCATTGTTATGTTCAATTTTAGAAAACTAACTAATAAAATATTGGTGACAAGACATTGGTTTAAATTTTTTTGATGGATAGTTGTTTAATTCTAGTAATCGGCGTTTTCATACATTAATCTAACGTACAATTAGTATGCATACGGTAACATGAGATTGTAAATAGCTCTGAAACTGAGTTTTTATATTAGGGACTAGAAATTTTGTTTATAATTAATGTTTAGTGTATTTGTAGATTAGGAGTGGTTTACTTTGGCTATATAATGAACAGTGATATATTTGCTTTTTGTAAACATAACCAACCTTATTAAATTAAATACAGAAAACCTATTTAATTATACTATCACACCAACTTACTTGACTCGTATACGTACATCAACGCAAGACTCGCTCCTTTTTTATTACGGATTTATTCAATATTTTATCAAGTGTGATCATTTTACGTCCATGGTAAGTCATTTTAACACACTTTATGAATGGCGTGATTTACCCCTTCGTGGTTAAACATATATGGCTCATGCAAGAAGCAAATTGTAATTACGATTAACAAGATTATATACGTAAATAAACGACGTTTATAAAAAAATTGTATTGAAATAGATTTATGGTCCTAGCATAGACCTGGGGTTGAAATCCCAATTACAATCGTTTTTCAGAAATACGTGGAAACCCATAGATTTTGTTCTATTTTTATTTTTTCCAAAAGGAAGACTTTATAATTGAGGGTACGTTTGCCACAGCATGAAGAAATAGTGGTTCTGTTTTTTACAATTGAGAATATTTTAAATTTTGTGTTACTAAAATACTGGTTCAAGCTTAGCGGTTAGTTTTACCCCTTAAAACCGAATTATCGAAGAAAAAATATAGGTCTCCTATACTTTAGTTGTCTATAACAAATTCAAATTTGATGAAAATCACAGAGGGATACTTGTAGATGTTTCCTTGTAAGTTTTGTCAAATTTGTGATGCAGTACAAAAGTTTTTTTCGAAAAACGTACTTTGTTACACTACATTACATAGCGAATAATTCAGAAGGGGTGAGATGCATGAAAACGTGTTATAGAAGTTATGTTGTTACTTTAATATGAGCTTTTGAAATCTGAGAGATTGCAACGTTTTGTGAAAACCTTGTACAACCCTTCTTCAAATGAAATTTGTTGAGCCAGAACGAACTTAGGCATAGAAATTAACGCTGTGCAAATGAGTTTCGCAAATCTGCCTGACAGTTAAATAAATAATTTGTTTTTCATTGCTTAGAGAAATGCGTTTTCTTTTAATTTCGAGAATTCTAATTAAAACTTTTTTATATTGCTAAAGATCATTACAACGCTAACAAAAGAGGCTATTTATTTATGAAAAACTCAGACATATCCTCCGTTGAAATCATTACTTCAAAAACTAATAACGATCGAACAATTTTTGTAGTACCGTGTAAATCACCTTAAAGAAGTGCTAACTTATGAGTTAAAATTACACTATTTATTCAATTACAGAAATATAAAAGGTAGTTGAAAATGCGGCATTGTGATTTTTGAATAGTTTCAAAAATGAAAAGCGTAGATAGATTTGAAACCACTCTAGAAATAATAAAATATGTTAACGTTTTGTTATTTAGCTGTGTTTCTAGTTTGGGCAAACTTGTAAACAATACCAATTTGGGACATATGTGCAAATGACAAACTATATATGGTTATTGTGAGTAGAAATTTAAACGAATAAGATTATCCCTCACAATTGCAATTTGCGTTTAAAATACCAAAGTTGATTGCTCATTCATCAGAAGGGTGTAGTCCCTGACATTTCAACCATAAGTTATATCTAAAATTATGCATCAAATAACCCTTCTGATAAATGGGCAATTACTTCAAAACTTATCAAAAGACTGCTTTGAGAATTTTAAACAGAAGTTCTAGTTGTAGCTACTTACTCCTTTTTCTTTAAGACTTATTCCTTATTATAATCATTGATTTTATAAGAGTGTTATAAAATCAATATTATAAAGTTCAATGTAAACATGTGTATTTAAATTACGTTATAAGTGATTTTCACACTACAAAGTCAAAATATGAACCTAATCTTGAAATAGTGAATTTGACTTATTTACTTAACGATTTGTCACCTTATACTATATTTATTGTGAATTATTAAATGTATTTAAATTAAATAAATTATTATACAAGATTTGGAAAATTTGTTTAACGTCATCAGCCAAACCGTTTAAATTGTTTTAAGTGTAATGAATTGTCAATTCTTTACTGCGCTAATTGTTAAGTAATTAAGAAGACTTTGTCTAAAGAAGTGAAGTACGTTAGCCAGCTGAATGTGCAGTTTCTAAAATACAAAAGCTTTTTTAAAATATTAATTTTAAATCGGTAGTAAGAAGTTAATGGAATAATAACTAAATTCATTCCATTCAATCATTTTATATACAGGTATTATTTCTCATATTTCAACATTCCATGTAAATTGTAAATTTTCATTTATACCCACAATATTTATCATTGAGCTTTAGTTATTGACAAAAATTTTAATCCATAATTGATTTTCCACATACAATTTTCGCCAATATTAATGTCATATTTTCTCCATAAATGTCGAGTTAATATATATTCTAAACCGAGTTGTTTGCAGCTGAAATATAGCGTGATTTCGAATGAGCCTAAAGCACTTTCTGTCGAAAATGAATTATACCATATCAGATTGCAGATTCCCCAGTTTCATTCACGCAGAGGGAAACCGTAAACCATAAGAACGCGTTCTTAGGATTATTGCAAACACCCTTTGAATATTTAGTACCTTCAACAAGACCCGTCATTTTTTTCTTAATGAATGCGATGCTTTCATTTCATACTTCATAACATAGTTTTGAACGTGTCGTTGCATTTTTAAACAGAGAGCCTCATTGTTTAATATTTCTTGATTATAGGTGGAATGCAATACGCGTCATGATAGTCGTACAACTAATTTAACGATATTCTTATTAACAAAAATAACGTTATTCTCGTCAACTTGCTTACGTGCAGGTTTAACTTAAGAATTTGGTAATTACTTCTGTAGAAATAATTCTACAGAAATAATTATCAAATTCCTAGCATATATATAGGGTGTCCAGAATCATAACCGACAAACTAGAGCTCTTTTATGACAATTTAACCTAAATCGTCTTATTCGAAAGCACTTCCTAACAGAGCCACAGCTTGGCTGTTATAACCTGAGAGAGACCGAGTCGATAGCCTCGGTTTATTACGTGACAAATCGTGCTGCTGTAGCCTGTTGTTGTTTATGGATTGCCTACACTAATAGGGAATGTTTTTAGAAATCGTATTTTAAATTCATTATAATACTGAGTTACAAATACTTATAGTAAAATAGGCATGCTTTATAAATAAATAACATCAGATAACATTTATGGAATATAAAACTGTCGAAAAGCATAAATATGTATAGCACAAATGTTAAATTTAAAATAAAATTATAAAAGTTTTACACTGCCGCGTGGCGATTTAAAAGCCTTCTTTGAAGGGATCATCAGAATCAACATCACGTTTAGATTTTACACGATTTGTCACGTATGGGTTGTTGATTTTCTTATCACTTTCTGATTCTTTTAATATTCGGTAAACAGAAGCCACTGATATACCTGTTGCTATACCTAAATGTTTTTTTTAATTTCACTTTATAGGAATTGCTAATGTCTATTTAGTTGAAATATTTGAAATATGTTTTAAAAATTTAAACAACTTCGCAGTTTGTTAAGACTTTGAAGATTGATAGCGTACTGATAATAATTTCAATTAATTTTTATTTCGGAGCATATAAAGGCGTGCCCTCGCCAAGCACCTTATGTGCGGTGTAAAACTTTTTCTCAGCTGCAAACGGCCGAGTTACATATCGTTTTAAAGATGGTGCCTTATATTGAGAACTCTTTTATGTAAAAAAAGGAAAATTTTACATGTAGAGTAATGGAAATGCCCAATTATCTAAGATAAATGAAGACTTCAAATTCCCACCATTTCGGGATAATTGCCCACATTTTAGCTAATAATTTTTAAATTTTTTAATTTTTTGCTTTGAATTTAACAAATTTGTATAAACTACTACTACTACTACTACCCATCACACCATTCCCTTAACGGGGTAGGCAAAACCACTAACAAACTTCCACCTTAACAACCATTGCATGCACACATACACTAACCCCTCTCACTACCACCGCCCTTCACCACAACTCCCAGCACTCTATAGTATACACACCAGCCCACTATTACCTACCAATCCTACTATCACTACTATCACCCATTCACTATTTTTCTCCATTCCTTTCTGTCCTTACATACTTCCCTTGCGTCCATTAAATTCATACAACGTTTTTGGCAAGCTCTCCTATTCTTTGCACTCTTTATTCTCTTACCTTTTACAATTTCTTCAACCATATTCAACCATCTCTTTC
>JAHWXV010389979.1:0-10570 GCA_024586415.1 Phrixothrix hirtus | reverse complement strand
AGAATATTGACTTTTTTTGAAAATTAAGTAGTAAAATTTAGTACCTTTTTAGTTTGATAGTTTCTCTGAAGTAAAATATCAATGGGATGTCCCAAAGTAATACTCAAGTCATAAAGTTACCCCTGTTTATGATAATTTAAATTTTAAAACCAATTTTCATTTAGTGGAAATCTGTTAATATAATATGAACAATTTTTATTTAGAAAAATTATAATTAAGAATAACTTGACAATTTTTCCAGTTTATTCCTTTGGGAAAAACTAATTATGTTAAATTAATAAATTGTTATTCTACTTTGGCATGAAACATTCTTTTAGCTTTTAAAATAATTATTATTTGTAAATAGATAGTGAATCAAAGAATTACAGATAACATAAAAATCAATATTTGATTTTGAACAGCTGGCGCAAAATTAAATTTCCTAAATAGCAAAATCTACATTCATGTACCTATGTGAAATAAATGTTTATTAAATTAGAAAACTCTAGTTTTTATATATCCTATTAATAAAGGTGAATTTATAAATAGGAAACCATTTAAAAGCTTTTATATTCAAGGTTACAATTGGTTATAATACAATCCTATTACCACACCTGTAAGGAAGCAATTTGATTATAAAGTACTGTAAAGCTATTTAATTTCTTTATTTACCTAAAATTATAAGATATAACTTCATTAGAAATATTTTATTTTCAGGAACAGTTAGAAGATTTCTGGAGCAGCATGGAAGTTGTCTTGATACAGTGATATTTGCTTTAGAATCTTCAGATTTAGGAATTTATGAAATTTTACTGCCATTATATTTTCCACGTTCTAAATTTGAAGAAGATGCTGCAAGATGGCAATTACCTGCTGATGTTGGTGGACCTGATGGTGAACCGCTTATTCCAGATCGACAAATTCGAATAATTGACAATCCACAACATACATTGCATCGTGAGTATTTTTACATTTTATTATGGATAACAAAATAAATTGTGGTTATAATATTTAAAATATTTTAAATATATTTTAATATGTAATACTTTTTCAATACATTTAGGTAATATTTTTCATATCAGCTTTAATTGTTTTTGTACTTTAGATTACTTCTGCAGTTAAATTATCATTCATAAAATGTTATTTTTTTGACAATAGCAGTTTTATATAAATATATTTATGCAATAAAATTTTGGTAATTAATTGAAATAATTATAAAACAATTAAATTTAGGAATTGGTATTTATATATTTTAGAATAATTTAAAAAATTCTGCCTAAATATGGATATACAGTGTGTCTCTGAATGGAGTACCCTATGTAATGTAAAAAGTGCTATTTTTGATTTTTCAAAAAAAATCATTCTTGATAAAAAGTTTTACTTGTCCTAGAATGTCATAACCAGTGATCAAAATCATTATAAAATGTATGCGGCGCCCAGAAACTTAAAAATGTTAAATTAACCTAAGCAAACTATCCTTTTTCAAATTATTTTTTAAAATGTTATTTAACGAAGGTCTTTCCAGGCAGTGGCGGTTCTAGATGTTAAAATTTGACAGTGATGCAGGTGTAGATAGCTAATAAATAAAGTCTCAAAAAACAATTTTCAACACTACTAGATTAAAATGCAACAAAATTGATGAAAATCAAAAACATTACATTTCAGAAAGCATTTAATGTATGTAGGTGCATTGAAAGTGTTTTTTAAGTAGAAATTAACATTATAAGTCAGTATACTACAGGAAAGTCTTAAAACATAAAGAAAGTATACTTAACACAATTGTTTTCTAAATAACAAATCAACATGCAAGGGCATGCCTGTCAATTATTTTCTGAAATAATGTTGTTACCTTTATTTTTGTTTATTATAATTTATTACTTTATTAAGCACACGCATTTTGCGGCAAAAGGGTTATCTAAAAATTACAATGTCAATATATGTATTTTCTAGTACTAATGTTAAATGTACATTAACGTGAATTATTTAAAATAAATAAAAACAAAAATACACAAAATATTTCAAAATTAAAAATTCTCAACAAGCAAGCAAATGGAAAGGCATTAAATCAAATTGACATACTATGGTCTTTGCAGCTTAAAAGCATCAGTTTAAGATTCAAGTACTCAAAGCTTTGATTGGTCAGTTCAAAGCCAATATTTCGAACCATCTCATGTAAGTATTTGATGACATAGACATTCTGAGCTGTGAATGAAGCATTGATGCCATAATTTGTGGCTTGCTAATTTGCTTCAAAGCAAAGATGTTACACATGCGGTAACATACCAAGTATAAATAATAAAACTCAATTTCACTTATAATATAAAATTAAATATGTACAGAATAACTCTGTTATAGCAAATGCATGATATAATGAACGATCATCTCTAACAAACAAAATTTCAAGTCCTGAACTAATTTACATATATTGACATACATTTTATAATTGCTTTTAACAAAACACTTACAATGAACAATTGCAAATATCGAACACTTCAATTATTGTAAATTAGGTTTTATGATGTTTTATAACGGACTTTATTTGAAAAGACTAAATAATTTTGAGAATTAATCAACAAAGCAAATAAATAAACTTATTTACTTGCATTAGGCAAACGTGTGCAGAGACTGATAAGGGAATTTTAAAATAAGTGTTAAGAATTCCGTCAGACATGTAAAACTTATCTTTTATTTATGAAATACTGTGTGGCGCACCGCAATTTTTAAATCCAACCTGCTTATGCATGGTATTATGCTTACATAAAGTTATCTTTAAATGAAATACCTATGATTTACCCCTCAGAAATCTGATAAAGGTGCTCAAAGATCACTGAAATTGTCAAATGTTCAGTAAAATTTCCATAAAGTATAACACATACTTAATTACAACGCGACACTGCAAAGCGTGATGAAAAACGTTGTATGAGATTTATTTCATGCATTCTAATATACATTTGTATATCTCTGCAGCGCTGTATGCCAAGGAGAAGCAATAGGAATTATAAAAACAAAATTCCCTGTGCGTTTCGCATTGCATGAGTAAGCGGAGATTTATGGAAATTTTGTTGAACTTGTGGTAATTTAGTTGGTCTTTGGTCATCTTCAGCAACTCATACATTTTTAACTTAAAGTCAACTTTATGTTTCACTTCTTCACGTTTAAATAAGCTACAAGCTTAGAAATTATTTATACCTGATTCCACACACATCTGTACTCATTTTTAATTTGTGGCTCATATAAGTGTATTGACATGTATTTTCAATGGTTTTGATACAGTGAACGATTGCTTATAATGAACAAAATGCTTGCAATTTCCAAGTTCGTTATGACAGAGTTATACTGTACTTTCTCCGTTTATGAATATTTATTGGAAAAACTACTATATTATAAGAATTTAAAAAATGTAAAATACATAAAGACAATTAGTTTCTGAAAATCGCAGGCATTGAAAAATCACCACTGGTTCTTTCAAAACCAAGGTCAAGCTTAAATGTAGAGTTTAATTCACAAATAATAAAATTCACTCTGCACTAAAAAGATATACTTTGTTTTGGGTAATTGATAGGTAAGTTGGATTTAATTTAATTTTGCCATGAATACCTTTCCGTCAGTGTCACTATAACAGATTTTAACAAGTGATTTATAGTTTCCAAAAGATAATTAATTACTAATTAATAAAGCATGCTAACCCTAGAACAATGAATATACGTAGTGAAATGCTATTATATAAATATATAATATATAAATGTTTCTTATTGGCATGCAATGAAAAATTTCCACGTGTGAATGTGACTCATTGGGCAGTGCTTAAGTTAATTCAAAAATTCGCCACTACTGGTGATCCAAAAAATGTAAAGAAACTAAACAAGCAATATAATGATGATGACACTGCTACTCCTGTAATTGTTGATTCGGTAAAGGAACACCCAAGTTTGTCGCTACAGAAAAGATGGGAAAACTTAGGTATTACCAAATCTCATATTCAATTTGTTTTATGTAGCAATAAATTTTCTGCATTCAAACCAAAACTTATTAACAAACTCCAAGGTGGAGATGATGTTTGTCATTTGAACTTTTGTTTGATAATGGGTAAAAAATGTTTAGAAAGCAGAACCTTTTATCAGTACATTTTATTCCGTGTTGAATGAACTTTTGCAACTAATGGGGTAGTTTCTTCCTAAAATTGTCAGGTTCAAGAAAATCCAAATGTTCGAATTACCACAAACAATGAAACTTTAAAAATGTAAATGTTTGACGTGGCATAATGTATCACAGAATAATTAGTCCCTATTCATTAGAGGAAAATCTTAATCAAAATTTGTATTTGAATGTACTAAATAATTTTGTTGAGGCTAAATTAGAGAGTGAAAATTTGGGGTTTAAAAGAAAAGTGGTTTTCCTACAAGATGGTTGCCCTGTGCACTCGTTAACTTTAATTAGAAACTGTTTGGACATCGCTTTTCTGACAAATGGATTGGGCAATTTGAACTAATAGAACAGTCTCCAAAGATCGTCTAATCTGGCCCTTTTAATTTACAAAAATTATTTTAACAATAACATTGATTTGTTAAAGTGAAAGGATGTAGAAGCTGTTACCCATATCAACAAAGATATCATTATGTCCGTGTATAAAATGTGTAATGATGGGATGACTTTAATTTGAATAGTTCTCAATCTATTTGAATATTTTTCACTACTACAAATATTTCTTTTGTTTTGAATAAATCTTATTTAGAAGTCGATAAAAATTATTAAAACCGCAGATTTTTTTTAAATTTTGACAATGCTCTGCCATCCTTCCCTAAAAATAAGAAATTGCGAGTGACCATAAAAAAATAATTTTTTTGTGGAAGGAGTAGTTTGCCTAGGTTAATTTTACATTTTTAAAGTTTTTGAATGCCTTGTACAGTTAATAATGATTTCAACTACCTACTGCATGTAACATCCCAGGACAAACATAACTTTTTATCAAGAATTACTTTTTTCCAAAAATCAAAAATAGTAATTTTTACAAGTATAGGGTACCTAGTTCATCCTGGGACACATTGCATGTTATTGAATTTGTAAATTAAAAAATTGTAAAAACGGTACTCAAAATGTGTAACTATTTATCATGTGCATTTATTTTTCACTGTACTTAAATGTTTCATAATTGTTTGATCTCAGTTCTGTTCCTTTTAAAGATGAGTCATTATTTAAAATAATTGCAAATAAAAGAAAATATTTAAGGGAAGATTAAGTAAAATGCAACATTTATATACTATTAATAGAACTATTTGTTGTTCATAATATTTGTGCATGTCATAAGTTTTATTACACAAATTTCGTTATTAGAAAATTCTTGGAACGAATCTGGAAATTTTAAATAAAATTGAATATAATTATTTGGAATGGACGAAGAAAGTATCCATACACTAGAAATTTTTAGTGAAACTAGAGTTTTCCAAAAGTAAGAGGTGACTTTAATTGCTCATATCTTTTTTAGTTTTGGTACAATCTTAAAAATTTTGATACCACCCGTTTACTCCAAGAATAAGATTTTTTAATGTTGTTGCCTGTCATAGCAACAATAGATACAAAATAGTCTTTGCATAACATTTTTGGTGACCATTTTATAAGCAGAAAGTTTCCAGTGATTTGACTTGCAAGATCAGCAGTTTTTTGGTTTTGGGATCATCTAAAAGAAAGGGCATTTTCAAACAAACCTATGATAATTCATCAACTGAAAGCATTGAGTACACAAACTGTAACAGGTAGTTCTGAACATTTACTTAGATCTGCCGTTTACACTATTGATGAGAGTTTCTTACTTGTACAAGAAATCGGTGGTGTTACATACAACATTTATGATAAGATATGGTTTTGGTAAATCCCACTATTTTATATATTAAAATATATTTATAATTTTGAAGTAAGTCGATTATTTACAAAAATATAAGCAAATAAAGTCACCTATTGCCTTTGAAAAACCATATAGTTTAATTTTGTGTTGTGAACACACTTTTTATGTTTGTTTATATTTAAATTGCATTTAATTTATCCTTTTGTTTACATAAGATGTTGCAAAAATAACCAACAATACAAAAACTATGATCGCTTTATGAACATAGACAATTTTGTTTTGAACAATTATAGTTTCAAGCCCAATCCTGTAATTTATCATGACATTGTTTGACCTGCCACATTGAACAGTAATTTTGGGTAGTATCTTATAATATACACATACATGTTGTTAAAAATATATACTCTCGGATATATACTAACATGATTTTATATTACTCTCTATCTGGCACATTTTATAATATAGATGTTATATTATTTACACGTTAAAATGTTGCAAATAGTTACAAATTTGATACAAAAATTGAAAGCAAAGTGAACAACAATTTTATATATCAGCTTGCATTTAAATTTTTGAAGAAAAAGGTATTGTAGTAATATTATGTAAAGAACTTGATGAAAAACAATTTAGAATTTTGTGCTTTTTGTGAATGATTTAATAGCACGGAACAATAAAATGCTTAGATTTTAATATGGTTACATAAATGTTAATTCTATCAAGAATGAAGATGATTTGCAGCAGGTAATAAATCTCATCAGAATTTTAAACATCTTATTTTTGTCATAAGTAATTTGTCCTGATAGTTTTGAAGTGGAGTCTTTTATGTTACAGAAAGTGTTTTTAAAAACCTCCCCATTGATTTTACTTTAAGTACATTCAACACAACTCACTGTAGATTCCATTCCCTTATTTGTTCATCTTAATTCTTAATGATTTTCATTTTAATAATTTTAAATTTTTAAAACTCAGCATACATCATGTGCATCTTCATTTTCCTCAACAATACCATCTAGAAACTGTCTTAAAACTTCTCGTTTTACAGTTTCCATCATTTTTCTATTATATATTCTAAACTCCTGAATATCACACGCCCAATATAATCCCAAATAAATTTGCTCACATTAATTCAATATCCCTCTAATTCTTACAAACGCTGTTTTTATCTAAACCAAATCCTTGACCGTGTCTATTTTCAAAATTTATATAAAAATCCTTCCCTCAGTAGATGTCCAGTCCTTATCTTAATTGTTTTATGTTTCAATAATTACAACTCTTCAAACTTTTTCAATTAATAATTTAAACACATTTATCTTATAAAAGTTATTATCATCTTTATTTTTCATACAAAATTTTTCAAATTTGAAACTCTTTAATTAATATTTCAACATGTTGCAATTTATACATTCTGGTTAGCTAATTCATATAATCTTAATCCTAGAATTAACCTAGATAACAAAAAAATATTCATAGAATATGTATGAAATATTCTTTATGATGATTCAAATATTCCTATATTATTTTCACAATATTCGGATTATTCGAAGGTTATTCCTGGATAACCAAATGTCCGCTTTTTGAATATTTTCAGTAGTTTCTAGAGAAAATTCTCTGCATATACCAACAAGTATTCTTAACAGTTTCTGGAAAATATTCTTTGTATATACCATTAAATGTTCTTAGCAGATTTTAGAGAATATTCTCTACATATACCCGAAATATATCTGGAATATGTAAGGAATATACTTGGAAGTTTCTTTAAATATTCTTATACAGGACCTAATACCATTTTTGCACAGAATCTTCCCTTCTTCATATTTCAGTTTTATTAACAAAATATGACTTAAATGGAAGATTATAGATAAAATAATACATTATAGCTAGGTTATATAAAAAATTTTCTACAAGCACCCTTAATTGTCCTATTGCATTCTTGTCTCTTAATATGCATGTGTATTCCCTCCCTTCCTCTCTTGTACTTGATGAAACTAAAAACAAGAACAAAATGTAACGTAATTACAAATTAAGGATACTTGCAGTTGATTTTTAAATTTTTTTAGGCAACTTGGCTGCAATTTATTTTCTTATCTTTGATTTGTCATATTTTGTTAAAAATATGATGAATGTAGAAATCATATAATTAGATCTCATTTTATTAGTATCAAACCGTTATATAATAATTGTCAAACTTTGACTTTTAATTCGTAATTTATTTTAGTTAGCATCAAATGCCATTTTGGGAGATATCTAAATTTTAAATTCTAGTTTCATTTATTTTCAATTATTCGTATCAAACATGAAACATTATCAAAGAACAGAAAAGATGTTAGAACTTGGAATTTAGAAATTTGATAACTAGAAAAATGACAATTGATATCTACTAATCCCTACAATGAATTAAAATATTAATGTTTGACAATTCTTGTAATGTTGTTTGGGGTGCTATTTTGACCACTTGCATAATCAAAAATTTGAAATTTGTGAAGTTAAAAGGTACATTTATTACCAATTTCTATCTTCACACCCTTCACATTTTTATTTGTATGAGTGGTTGAGAATAGTATATACTGACATGCCTACCATTTCATCATAAAATACTCTTAAGTTCATTAAAAAGCAGCTTTTGGTCATAGTTCATTTTATTATAATATATGTAGATATATATGCATGTGTATGTATACAGTAAATATTATATATCCCTAGTAGCATAAATATTAGAACCATATAGAAACGATATATAATTGACATCGTTCGTTGAGGTAAAAATCTATGTTGGTAATCCATGTGGTTATGATATTGAAACTATATTGTCTATACAGGACTGTTTGGGCAACATGGTTTTTTTGTCGAACCTATGTTGTATAACACTGGTTTTACAGTTACAGTTACAGTATCTATACAATTTTCCAACATGATTGCAATTGTCAGCAATACTGCATAGTATCTACATTGATCCCATATAGCACAAACCACTAGACTGATTGTGCATAAAATGATAAAAATGTCAATTAAAATACTTAAAAATGCAATATCGCCATTATTTTTAAACATGTATTTTCACATGTGCGAATTATAATAATATAATCTTTTTTCATAAATATTACCTAATGCATTCAATTAAATTACATAGTACACATTTTTCTGTTATTACAAACAAAATTAGTTTTCATCGGCAAGGGGTACATTATAGTTGTCTGGACACTTGTAGGCTTAATATTCACATTATAAGTGGGAAATTTGAACATAACCTTGGGAAATAAAATATTTATTTAAAAACAATATACCTGAGATAATATATATTATTGTATCCGCTTCCAAAGATGCACATTTAAATTTCTTTGAACTTGTTTGAGACCAACAGAGGAGTACAATAGAGAGATTATTCTTTTAAATTTACCGAGAGATAAACGCTTTACCTACTTCGGAAAAACCAAAAGGTTTATAAAAACAATATTAGGAATGGTTAGCTCAGTTTACATAATTTGCAAGTATTTTTAAATATATCTTCTAGAAATTCGTGTTATATGGGTTCTGTTTAAGTCATTAAATATTGTAAAGTTAAAATTGACAACATTTTTTTAAATATTTTCTTTATATTGTTGTGCATGTGTACGATCCTTTTAATAAGGCACTATATCAATTTATTTAGTGTTTTGCATTTATTTTAAATTTTATTTTTGTAGTAAAAATTTGTTAGTCAATAATAAAAATGAATGGTACTGAAAGGACTAGAAAACATAGATATCTAACAAACATTAATACTGTATCTCCAAATCGTAAATAAAATCATAGGGAAGTAATGCCTATTAAAATTTTATTTTAATTTATTAAAGTTTGACTAGTTTCGTGATAATATAAAGATCACATCATCAAAAACTAGAATTATATAAACAATTAATTAAATAAATAAATTAGAATTAAAACCATATGGTTCTATTAACGTTGAATATAATATAAATATATAGTTTTAATTCTAACTTATTAGTTACTTAATTTCGATAACAGTCTCTGACTACTATCTTTATTAATAGTCCAAATTCACTACTGCACCTTAAATTTAACAATTTGACCAAAAAGTTAATTTTAAAAAGTGTCTTACGTGTATCTTGTTCTTTTGGCCGTTCTTTTCTTCTGTTGCGTCTTCGGGATGCTGATTCTTCTTGTTGCGTTGCCTATTTTGTTCTTCTTTCAAATTTTTCTCTCTCTCACAATACTTTGGCTTTCTTAACACCTTCTTCCAATTCTCCGCCCTTTTTCAATAATAGTTTGTTTAATTTTTTCGTGTAACACCTTAAATCTCAGAACGCTTTTTATTTACGTCTGACCTCTTAGCGATTCGACAAAAGATATCTTGTTTATTTTTCTCTGTCAACCCTGATTTTTTCTTAGAAAAACTTCTTCAGCAACGATTCTACGCCTCCTCATTGGATGACATCTTTTATTTATTAGATTTGTTTTGTAAAGCAGTCTTGTTTTAAATTCACAGCATCTTTCCAAATATTTTCTTAAGTAACATGGTCCTTTTTATTATGACAGCAATTTTAATTATTTAACTGCCTAGTTACTGTATTTAAAAATTTTGAAATTAATTTAATCTTTACATTTAGGGATTTTATTTACTGAAATTAACCTATATAAACTAATTTTGACATTTTATAACTTCAGGTGAATTTATTTATTAACACGTTTTTATTTTAAATGGAAATAACGTTATCTAAATTGTAGGTTTAATATTTAACAAAGTTCCTTTGATAT
>JAHWXV010389973.1:0-10453 GCA_024586415.1 Phrixothrix hirtus | reverse complement strand
TTGCTACTTAAAGAAATTTGCATTTTACGACCGTTTAAGGGTTGATGGACAGCTGTCACTGACAAGTTTTAAAATTAAATATAAAGAAATAGAGGCGACAATATTTTATTTTACTACATTATTGTGATTTCGGTATTTTAGTATTAAAGCTTTCATGCAGACGTTTTGTGCTAAAAGTATCTGGGTTACCTCTGTATATTATATCACTAGAATTAATTATTCTAATTCTAAAGTGTATGTCATAAATTAATGAAAATTTAATTTTAATTTTGCTAATAATTTATGAAATTATTAAAAGAAAAATTGCATCATCATATATCGGTTCTAAATTTATGGCGGAAATATAATTAATCTAGGAACTCGATATTCATTATTTATTATTGATTGTTAGTTTAAGTACTAAGGTTAGATGTATCGATTTACTGATTAATGATTTAATTAAATATTCTCCTATAACTAAATTGACGTTATAAAAATTAAAAATTAATATAATTATAAATAACTTTATCTATTGTACTTACTGAATTTGAAACTTATTGTTAGAGTTACCTTTAAAATCGAGAATTACCTACCGTCTTTTGCATGAAACTTAAATTTATGACACCTCGTGTTTATTAAATCATTGTTGAAAGTAACGTCACAATTATATTGAAAGGAGCGTCCTTTTATCAATATTGTTCTACTAAAATGTTTACTACGTAAACACAAGCTACCACTTCAGATCATTTTTCAAAATCAACGTTTTAATATTTTTATTGAACAAATAAATCTAAAGATACGATTTCAAGGATGTAATTTAACATTTACTTCCGCACAACCTTGCCCTTTTGTATACCCTCATATTATTGCACAGTTATCCTTTTACAGGTGGCGTACTTTATTAATAACCTCCTGATGATAGGAGTGACAAAAATAGTTTTAAAACTAAAGGTGCGTTTTTAAACTATTGTTCTAACGGAATTAATAGAAACAACGTTTATTTCTATTTTCAACAGTGACGATATAAATCGAATATTTAAAAGGCCATATATGAAGTTTTGACTTTGTCGAAATCGAATACTTACTGGAACAAGTCTACTAAAAGCTCTACTTCTTGAACAATCGGGGTTTCAAGTGCTTACCTATTAACTCTTCGATTGATCGGTTCTATTCGTTTATAATTAAAGTTGAAGTTTAGAAAACTTGAGTAGAAACTTCTAGGTATATAATTTTGTATACTAATTTGCTTTTAAAGTTTCTAACATTTTAGAAGTTTTGCGTACTTCTTAGCAATTCCTTAATATTTAGTGAGATTATCAATAATGTGAGTGAACGAATTTTTATTATATTAAAATGTTATTATTTTTTGACATTTCACATTTACGCCACTAATAATCAATGTTTATTGTGCAACAAATATGTTATCAGTACTACGAAACTAAATGGTAAATTGGATTCTGCGCTTTAAGAAAAAAAACATGCTTGAAAAGGTTATTTATAACAACAGTTACAGCTGAAGATCGATTTTTTAGTTTGACATCTACACTAACCTAGAAAAGTGGTTTACCACCTCAAAGTATAAATTATATGCACAAATTGTATTGGCACTTGAAGTTTGTATCTATCACCACCAGAAATATACAAGGCGTTAGGTTATGATCATATCCTAAATTCGTATATTGAACTAACCGCTTGTATTTATAATTACATATTACATGTCTAGACCCAATATATAACTTCTGAGGTTAATATAGGTGGCGGTTTAATATAGTTTTGGCGCATAAACATTAAGGTTATAATTTGTTCAAGGTTGTCAGATAGAGATTTGTTGTGTCAAGTTGATTTAACTTATTCGAGCGGCGAAACAGTTTCGCTCAGAAGGAGAGAATGTGTCGCAGGTTTCAATTTGATCGATAGTTCTCTGCCCCATGCTATAAAGGCCACATTTAGTGGCTGTTTTACTCTTATTTTGGAAAAGGCCTATGTCCTATTTACTTTTCTAGATAAAATTTATTATTTTCCGTGTATATTCTACGTTTGTTTTTTAATTTTATACGTGTACTCATCGGTGAGTTTATAGTTACATATGTATGTATATTTATAAGTTCTGTATGTTACTTAAGATTGCTAATTTGACATGTATTTCATGCTAAACCCATTATATGGTATTTAAGACGCTTGACCTGCAGTGTCGTTTTTCGTTTTGCAGCATGCAGAATTAATATCCAAGGATCAATGTACTTTACGATTAATACATAGGTACGTTGACTGTGGAAATAAGGCGGTTCAGGTATAGATATGATTTATTAAAGTGTACAGACTATGGATATCAAATAGAATACGTCCGAAACGCCTTACTAACTGTTCTATGAAGTTCGATTATTTACATAATAATGGGAAACGTCCTTTTGACATATCTGTAGTCATTGCAATGGATTCCAAATGTAATTTAAGCAGACGAAATACGTCTAGAAGGCTATCTCTACCTTTGGTGTTAACATGGAGAATAAGTCTCCACTACCACTCTGTAAAAATGACTGAAGAACTAATGGAACCCTGGGGTTTCTACGATTATAGTAATTCGAAAAATGTCCTTAATTACAATGGTCCAAAATTCTTTGAGCGAATGATGGGGAAATTGTTATAAGGAAATGCTGTTCGGAAGGCTTGTTAGATAAGTAAACTACTGCGTTTTGTTGGGGTTTATATAGGATTGGATATCATTTTTCTTATGAAATATGATTATTACCTTTCTTTACATTGTGTATTTTGTGTCATGTACTGCCCATTTATTTTGCAGATTTCTCTAGCTATCAATTATTTTCTTCGTTAGCTATTACCTACTTCTAAATTAAATTTCTTACATTTTCGGTTACTTCTAGATTTCTAATTAATATAAGTATTTCATTGCATTATTTACCACTAGATGGCCATACTTGGTTCAATTTAAATATTTTTATTTTTCACTGATTATTGCACTTTTTCCAGATGTTGAGATGTAATGAACCCTTATCATTAATGGATTATTAGTAAAAAATAACTTTAATTATTGTTTTAGTTATATGGTTAATTTAACACAATATTTTATCTTTCTAATGTGGAATACTAATTCCAGGATTTTCACTATTTTAGTAGCACATTATGTGCCAAGAGACTAAACTGCCCCTTTTAATACTGAGAGCGAGCGAGAGAGATAGAGAGAGAGAGAAATAATCTCTCGAGGGATTAAAAGGCACCTTAGTTCGGAAGTATATATATCATTCTTTGCATATTGGAAAAATTTTAAATCAAAAGGTTGAAGAACGAAACATTGCATGATTTTGAAATTGATAGTCCATTTGATTTATCAACATAAGCTTCACGGCAAATGCTATTTAAATTTTATTTGCGAAGCGCTACAGAAACGCCTTTAGCAATATGTAATTTATTTATTGCTTTGCTATTATTTATTTATAATGCCTTGGAAAGGAGATACATAAAACTATTTATATCAGCCAGGTCGTTATTAGCGGTAGTTAAGCATATGTTTTGTTAATATAGAACGTAATTGTTTCCTTAAAGTCGTTAATGATCTTTCTGTATTTAATTCACGGATGGCTAGTTCAATTACTTAGTTGTTCTTTGTTCAAGTAGTTTACATGGATTTTAAAACCCATCTTAGAAATTGGTTACAAAAACTATTAAAAAAACAATTATCAATTATAAGATACAAAAAAAGTTCGAATGCATAGCGAATGAATACAAATGTTAATGGATTTAATTTGTCAATAAGCGTCTCGAAAGTTGAACAATTAATAAAAGAAAGAGGCACCGCGTTGAGCGCCAAAATTTCATAACGAGCTGGAGTGGAGTGGAGATAGAGAGGTTCTATATTTGCTATGACGTTAATTACGCTAAACTTCAGGAACGATTTGCGATTGTCAAAAATTAGGAAAGCGTCGTAATTTTTGGGCGCCACCTTACTCAATATCTTAGAAGTTAGATCTTACAGAAATGAAACGGTAAGGAATCTTATTTCAAACCGAAAGAGTAGGATTTTGTCACTGCATACTTACTAGTTAATTACTGACTTAATGTACGCCACTGGATTAATATTTCGATCAGTTCACTTAGATGGATGCGTGGCAATATGTTACTTACTTAACTTAAACCTTTCCCTGAAAGACGGTATCTCTTAATAAATTTATAGGTGTCTATAATTACAAAATGAAAGATGCTGTACATTGAATACTTAATATAATGATGATCAAGGAAATTGAAAGTGTCCAGTTATAATAAATATATTGCTCTCATTTAAAAAGGAAGAAATTGCAGTAAATAATTTATACTCTATAACTACGTTCATGCTTTATATAATTTACAAATAATACTAACTTAGATAGTACAATCGACCTTTCTGTAAATGCCTTACTTTGATACACAATTAAAAATAGGCAAATAAAGGCTAGCGTCAATCTGTTACTTTAGTCGTCTTTTACTTATGATTTGATCGAACTAATTGTTCCCGTCGTAATCAAATAGCAAATGAAAGGAGGGCTTTGTTGGATCACTGCTTGATCGTAAGTTTATAGTAAAATTTCACTTACGTGTTGACGGAAGTCTGACGGTTCCGGATGCGGTGATAGCGTGGTGGCATCAAAGCCTCGCTTCCCAATTATATTGTACCTGTAACGTACTTTACGATATTGTCCTAAACCATTGTTCGAACATTAGTGAAAAATGAACGGATTCCCTAAAATTCGTCGACTGGCGTTGAATAATAAATTCCCACGAATTCAGTATTTCAATAAAACATTAAACTGGATAACTTTTCATTTATGAACTTTCATGAATCAGGGCGTTGGCCCTATATAGTGCACTTGCTCTCTCAAAGAACGGAAACGCATGACGCTGACCTCACGGAGTTAGCTCTGAACTACTGTTAAAAGAAGTTTCTCCTTGAACTTACGGGGAAAGGAGGATCGGTGGTTAACATTTACTTTTAGAATCATAAACGTTTTCATGGGAAATCTGGCGTTGCGTCTTTAAAAAAAACATGGACTTGAAATTTTTGAATATAACTAAGTGCTTTCAAAAATGGATTTAAAACTCTAAAATTCTAGTTTACAAATATAGCTATAAGAATGATACTGGTAATTTACCAATTGGATTTTATTATTAATTCACTTATGAATAACGTGTGTTCCCAAACAAATAACAAATGTTGCAGGGGTTTTAGACGTGCTTATAATGAGGGAGCTAAGAATTCATAACCCCCTCATATGTCATTACAACTCCTTCGTATAAGTAAATAATAACGATGTGACAAATAAAATCTTGCATGCACCATTGGCGTTATTAGATGATAAAGCCCATCGGGTGACATCCATGGATTCCGTCGCTCTCCGGGCGTTATCATATAACTTGGTGTATAAATAGCTATTAATTGGCAAATTGTTGTTATTGCCATGGATCTACTATATTTATGCGAGATTTAAAGTATTGTAATTCCCTGCTGGATTAAAGCAAAATTTTAATCCTTTGTGATTAAGTATAGTTTTGGTCATGGAAACAAGTAATTAAATATGGAGTTTTAAACTCGGAAATGCAAAAATAAACATATATCGAATCCTTAATGCCCAATTAGTTTCCTGTACTAATGAATTTTGCTATAAAAATAGAAACTTGATCAGGGAATTAATATAACACTCACAGAAACGTCAAAATTGGAAATTTATTTATTACCAAACTCCAAGATAAAATGGAGGATATTAGTGCTGGATCGAGTACAGTATATTTATACTATACCCACAAATTAAATTTTATAATTCGAAATTATTATTATTATTGAGCACACATACACAACAACGTTAAAGGAAATAATTTTGAAAACAAAACATTCCACTAGGATTTATAACATATAATGTTCCAGTTTTTGTTAATGCATTAATGTTAGGTACAACACCCACAATCAATACATACTGTAGATTTATAAAAAATTTAATGGTATTTTAGTATGTTTAATTTGAAGACATTTGAATAAGTTTTGTCAATGAAGCAGTCCACTAAAATGTGTGTGTGTGTGTAAAAATAGAATTGCCTAAGGTCCAAAAATCTTACCAACTATGATTAAAATTGAAAATAGTGTTTGACGTAGTCATAATAGCGATCAAAATATAGAAAGAAGTATTAAAAGCAGTCGTTGTAAATTATGAAGGAAACTAAGACACGATGAATGATAAATGATATATTTCTCGGCAAGTGGTGCACGAAGATACCTATAAACATTATATCGGGAGAGTAATAAAAAGCATTGATTTTTGAATGCATGCCTGAAATTGCTAGGTATAATTTTTGTTCTGTCAGATTAGCGTTAACTTAAAGGTCTGGGGTTAAAATGCTTATAGTTGAACATAAAACATATTTACTAGAATCGAACTTCAGCAAGCAATGGGTTTAAAAATGAGAATGGTGGGTGGCAATATTCACACTGAGTATGTTCCGAGGAATTTAGGGTGCAAATTTCCATCGAAGTTGTGGATTTTAAAACAGCTTTGGAAGCTACTTGCAGAGTTGTGACAAATTTTTTGGAATCAGGTAGTGTTGGGAGGAAGAAAGGATCTGGAACGTCAACTAAAATAACGGAAGGAGTTGCAAAATATGTTGGAGTTCTAATGGAAAACAAACTCGTAATTACATCGAAACGATGTATGATAAACCGCTCTTGTCTCGTATCCCCTTTACAACCCCGAGGCAGTAGAATTGTTCCCACAGGCATCACCCCCGCAAAATCGAAAGTTTTCTTCTAAGAAATAATCTCACGCATTATTGTCTAACCAGTGCTACCGTGGTCGTCCATGTTATGTGAATCTTCGATGCGGCTGCAATCTATTTATAACGTTTTTTTTGCATGCAAATAGCATACGATTGCGTTGCCAAATAATTTTTTTACATTAACAACTTGAGTTGTTGTATTTTATGTATGGAAGATGTTTTTCTGTTATTTTTAATTTTTTTATAATTTCATCTATACTAATTTGTACGTTAAACATTTTTCTCTATAATTATGACGTGTGAAGAAAATATATCAAAAAATGAATGCTTTAAAGCGAGATGCCAGTCTGTAACCGGACATACTTTTTCTTTTCAATTTTGTTCTGTGTTAATTAGAAGCATCCGAAATATTTTGTATATGACAGTTTTTTGAAACTTGAAAAAGCTACCAAAATATAGTAAGAAATTGAATGGCACTGGCAGATTTCACCCGTGCACCCATGTAATAAGCAATTCGCCCGTGCAATAAAGGGTTAAAAGAAGACCTACACTTTTTCCCTACAAAATTCGCTCATATCATCAAACAACATCAAGTGATTTGGTTCTACGAATAAATTTTTGTGAATGTTTCTGAACAATTTAGACAACAATGCAACTTAAACGTCAAATTCTACGTCGACAAGTCCTGGTATCACATTAATGGTTATGCAAGTAATCAAACTAAGGAATTTAGTAAATAGGCAACATTCACAAATACATTGAAGCGCCACTGTATCCTTTTAAGATAGGTCTATGGGTAGCGATTTCACAGAGCCCCATTTGATTCACTTACTTTGAAAAAAACAAATACAGATTTAACAATGTTCATTGACTAATCGCATTACAAGGTACTTACTCAGGGTTATTTTCAGCATGAGCGCAATTTTATGGCAACGGAGTAATGAATCACAATTTATGTTCCTCGTGTTTTGCACATAATATCATTGCGGGTTCTTCTTGTACCTTCAGCCAATAAATCGTGTTTATTAAAATAATTTATAAAACCTTCAGCCATTGAAAAATACAATTTCTGAAAGAAATCTAAGCAATTACTCCAGCTGGTTTAAGTAACGTATCGGGAACTTTTAAGAGCCGATTCGTTTTAACCTGCAATGTGAAGGAAATTAGTTCGAGCATTTATTATAACAACTCTGTTTTGTTTCGGATTTAATAAAATTGTTCATTATAAACTAATTAAATTTCATTTATAACTCAGACAGTACAGTGAAATTGTTACAGTAGTTGCAAATTTTCGTTAATCTAACAGAACAAGAATTATACCTTACAATCTGACATGGTTTCCGTTGATTGTGCATTACGATATATTGACTTCTCTGTATCACCTTTGTTCTGATACTGATAAGGCAGTATTAAGAATTTAACTTCATGATAACGACACCGCCTACACAAGGAGACAAAAATATTGTCTGGAGCGATTCTGTGTTGTTTTGGTGACTTATTCGTAGAGCCCAAGCCGTGTAAAAGCGATTGATACTAATCTAAAGCGAAGGGTATGAATTAACAGCTTCTTCAAAAATGAGCTGTTTAATGCTAGGAATATCCAGATCTTGGTGGATTTTCGAATTCCATACAAACCAGGGAAGTTTGAAATTTATTTATGTTTAACTCAGAAACAGTTAACGGATGGTCACCTTGTAGAGTATATTAATTAACGCTGCTATACTACCTTTTGCTCACGAGGTATAAGAGTCGAAATGAAATTGTAGGAATCGTGAATGGGTGGTATCAACTCAAGTTTCTCTCTTCAGGTACAATTATAGAGTTCCTGCTGGCTCTGTTTCGCCTGTGCTGCAAGACTAGTTTGGAGCACACGATCCTGAGGATTGAAGTAGCGCTGCCAACGTCTAGTTCAATGGTTTTATCTGATGAGCTCACTCAAACCCTTTGAGAAATATCGTTCACTCAGCTGTCCTCACGTTCATTAGTTAATATGGCACACGTCTGACTCATTCAGTTAATTCGCGAAGTGTATTTTTAATGCACCTGAGGTTTTGCTGCAAATGTGAAGAGAATTTGTGACATGACACGCAGCTTGATTCAGCCTTTTCGCTTATTTGAAGTAAGACAGAATCAAGACTGTAGTTCAGTCCGGAAATAGCGTTGAGTTCGTGGTGGAAAGAAATATGTTTAAGAAGAATCATATCCAAAACGTCTCATATACCTAAGGTTCATGTATAGCTTAGTTCAATAAGGACATAACGATGTTTCAGTTGGCTTTGCTCAACTCGTGGATACTTATCCCACTTTGATCAATGTCTCGGCTGCTCAAAGAGAGTGTTTGGCATTGAAATCGCTAGCCGGGATAGTTGTTATGGTGCTATCAAGCACCGGTACAACTGGTGGAATATAAACTGCCACAACAGGAATCCAACTGTTGTCCTCAATACTGATACTGCGGTAATTTCTATTGTTTAAGAGATCGAGACGAGGTAGAGCAGCGTGGTCTATTCAGGGCTTAACATAGATCGCCTAATCATCTATGCTCGTATTAGGTCCATTTTTCCTGTAGAGAGTGAAGTTTCTAACTTATGACGTGTGCGATACGTAAATGTGTGTTGCAGACAAGGGTAATATTATTCCGCCAAAGTCGTGAAGTTAGTTACTTTGTCTTAAATACCAGTTTGCCTTCCAGTATGCCGTCTGAAGGGATTTGGATTTGACAGGATTTAAATACATTAGAGAATAAGCATAGAAAATCTGGAAGGTATCCCAGTGAGTTCTCCAACATCCCTATCTGTTTTACTAACGGCACTGGCAACATATCTAACGATCTGACAGGGATATGCAATATCTATAGAACTTAAAGGCTTTGAAATACATTCTAATTTCTTACCATGAACGGATCAGCAATATCTGCGATGGAGCTATACGATACGAACCCTATGCTTCTACAAATGCTAAAGTTTAAAGCAGTCTAGGAACCCACCTCAACATAAGAAACACTAGATAGGGTTGTTTTTGTGGCGGGTTTTTGTACTAATTTTAGAAAGGCTTCACAGCCGCGATAGTTTGCGATGTGAATCTTTTCACAATTCGTCCAGGTAGTCTTCGTTTATCGATATTTGACGTAATCTCTAAGAATAGTGACCTTCTGCCCTCTATAAACACTTCTAAAGGGTACACAGAGATTCAAATAGTACATACTGCCTGGTGAAATTTATTTTTTACATATTATAATAATTGCTATGAATACCAATGGAACAAATAAAGAAAATACGAAGGCATGAGTTAAATTTTTCTTAAATGTTAAACTCGACCGAATCCTAATTTACTTATTTAAATATCAATATGGACTATAAAAATAAATGAGTTGAAAGAATATTTATACATTAAATTAAAGCTTACACAAGAAAAATAAAATAATAACAATAATGTTTCACAGTCAGATTTAAACTCGAATTGACATAAATTAGATACTGTGTAATCTTGGTGATTGATATCAATACTGCTACCTGCTTCTGTTTGCAGAAATTACACATTAAGACATAATGTTAATACCTCAAGTACTTAAGACGATAATGAAACTGTTGACTAATGGATTAGAATAAATTAGCAGCATAGATAATATATAGGGGGCGGAATATATGCAAAGTGCATATATATGCATTTTTTGCATATTTTGTAAATTTTATAATGAAATGCATATTTTTCACAAATTATT